>JAODUH010003269.1:37142-61350 GCA_027564835.1 Typhlichthys subterraneus
CCCCCCCCCCCCCCCCCCCCCACACGCAGGGTGCACTCTTATGGACAATGTTGTGACCCCAGACCTTGGTAGGTTCTATGGCGGAAACGTACCTGTTGAACTTGGCTGAGGTGAACTTGGCTGAGGTGTGGCTGCTTCAGCTACGTATACTTCCCTTTCCTCACGGGTGCTAGACCCAGTCCAGAGAGACTCAGAATCTAAGACCTCCTATTGAGCTTCAAAGCGACATGCGTCTCAGGGGCCAAGACATCACCTCCAGCAAAGGTCACGGTTGACCATGATGGATGGGCACCACCGTGGATTTAATTTAAAATAAAGAGCAATAAACATGGGGCTCATGCTAGTGGCGTTGGGGATGATGAAGGACCCATTAGTTAAGCAAAGGTCATAGGCTCTTCCTCTGACAGTGGCTGTCACCATGGCATCACACACAGCGACATGGGACAGGAGGGCTAACCGGTGACGTCACCCACATGGAGGTACCTGCTTCTCTGAGACACGCTGTTTATTGACTGCGTCACACATGGAGAATGCAGATAAGAGGCCTGTCTGGCGGGAGAATATCTGAGAGCACTATTAATGCAAAACATTGTACTTAACATTCACACATTTCAGATTCACTATAACTGCCGTGCTCGTGGCTAAATTGGTGGCATTATACCATACAAAACCATCTCAGGTATCGCCTGTTTGGTTTCTGAATATCAAAATGTCACTCTACACACTTTCTGGTAATAATTGTACAATATAATATATTGTAGAATTGTAGAATATATGAATGCAATTAATAAGAAACAAAGACATTTCAACATTGTTATCTGCCTTACATACAGTATTGCGTTATTTTCACCTGTGTAGGTAGGTTTAGCCATGAGGTCTGATTATGGGATGTATACAGTACAGTAGTGTTCTGCATGGGTGGGGAATCCTGGTCCTGGAGGGCCACTGTCCTGGTATATGTTACTGCATTGATATGGCTTTTAAAATGGTGCCCACAATATAGAATTAGGCCTAGCCTAATTCTATATAATTTATATATAATTATATAATCTATATAATCCAACACACAGATTGATAGTATTGAAATAAAGATATGGTTATAGTTTGATGATAATATGTTTATGACCTGCAAACCTTAGCCTAGAAAAAAAAGTAAACGTTATTAGGTCCTATAACTTCATTCAATTGATGTAGTAGTCCTTAAAATCTGCTAAAACAATAGCTATACTCAAACGGACTAAGCTATTTTAACAATGATTCCCTTTTGAGTAAGGTTTAATGTACACACAAAGTCACTCCAAATTTCTATACCGTTCAAGTTATGTTAACTTAATTCAATTCATTGAGATGTACTATCAGGTGATAGTACAGTGATACTGTATGCTTTTAGTCCTTAGTCTTGACAGTGCGTATCAAACAGCTATTTGGACAATACCAACACAGCAGTACACAAATTGTGCACTGCATGAATAATTTTCTCTGCCTCCCACTAATGGCGTTTAATAGGTTCCGTGAGCCAAAATTGTGACAGCGTGATCTATTTGGCCAACGAGCCGAGCTAATGACTGCCATCAAATGTGATTTCAGTTTTCAGAAACGGTTATCGCAGTGGAGCCCAATTTATTTAGTGTCACCTTTTAACTACAGCATTTGGCATAGACACATGGCCAATGATTCTGACATTAGTACAGGCTATCACCTATTAGTTTTGTTGATTTGCTGCTCATGGAGACATCTCTTGTCTACTTCAAATATAATGCTGCAGTCACCAAATTATAAAGTTGATACATAGCAGAGTTTAGATGCCTTGTGAGATGTGAAGTTCACCTAAAGTGTTTGTAATTGAAGTCAATGAGCTGCATCAGTCAATATGTAAGAGAAATACACTGTCACATGTACTTCAGATATCCTAATGTTACATTTGGATGAATACAGGATTATTTGAAGTGTTTAGATGGTCAGGTAACCGATAAGCCACACATACACTGTTGTTTAATGTCTAAAGCCCAGGACACACCGCAAGCAATCCGCTCGTCGCCCATCGCTTTGCAGGTGAAAATTGGTCGCTTGTTTACATTCCAGGATCTGGTTCCCTATGTATCCATCTTGTATATTTCTGTCAGTCAACGATACCCTTAGCTCCTGTTGGTAGTCGCTTCAATCATGTCGCCTGAAGTTGAGACACTGTTTAACTCGGTACCCGCCCACTTCACATCCCCAACCGTTATGTCACCCGTCGTCGCTTAAAGTTGCTGAATCACATTGACTTTAAATTGTCTCTCGTCGCTGCTAGTCGCTTCCAGTGTGTCCGGGGCTTAAGTGCACATGCAGTGTTTTTTGTGTGTGGACTGACACTTTAATTTATGTGACATGTATTTTCTTATTATCAATTTACATTATGATAATCCTGTGTATTAGCCAAACATACCACCGCCAAAATCATATATAACTTTAGTTAGATAGTTAAAGTTATTGTGATCCTCCACACGCTAATATAGTTTATTGTAGGGTTGTGTTTCAGAAGCATATGTATCTGTTTGCGTTTACATACAGTATGCTTGTTTATTGGTAGTACTGTGTTTGTTTGTTTATGGTGGCGGGTGTTTTGATTAATGTTAGTTTTCATAACTCAGTCTGCACCCATTCCCTATAGAGTAGACATTTTATCAAATTCTATGCTTCTCTGTTTGTGTGTGCATATAAAAATACATTGCTTATACATTACTAATTTCATGAACATCAACCAGCACATTGGTATAGCTCCCCAGGCTAACTCATTCAGTAGTATGATTTACTACTGTATAATATTGTACATTATTTTGAATATTCTTTGAATTATAAATATGTTTATAAAAATATAAAATAAATATTATCATTAGGAATATTTACTCAACCAAATCCCCATCTCAGGATAGATAATGGATACTAACCCTGCACTTATAGCCAGCTACAGTCAGCTACAAATCGACAGACCTTCATTAATTTCAATGAGCGACTATGGGCGATAGTGAACGACAAAACGGCCAACTACCAGCGGCCAGCGACTTTTATTAACATTTTCAGTGGCGCGGTACAGCGACTAACAATCAGAGAGTAGATGGGTGTCAGTGACGCCCCTCCCTCTTATATATATGAGTATGTTTATCCCATGCATGTAGCAAGGCAGAAACACTTAGCGCACTTCTTTGAGTGACAGGGCAGACACACCCACCAGCGACAGAACAAACATGCCTACAAAGCAACCTGGCAACAAGCAGCTACAAAATTGCTGGCGGTGTGAGTGCAGGGTAATAGATATGGATATGTAATTATTACATGTTATCAGTTGTTATTGCCAGCAATAATCTTATACCGTACAGCAGGGCTATTCAACTCCGGTCCTGGAGGGCCGCACCCTGCATGGTTTAGGTCTCTCCCACCTCCAACACGCCTGATTCAAGGTTGTTAGAAGCCTGATAACAACCCGTTCATTTGAATCAGGCGTGTTGGAGCAGGGAGAGATCTAAAACATGCAGGGTGCGGCCCCCGAGGACCGGAGTTGAATAGCCCTGCCGTACAGTATGCCACGGTCAATTATAAAGAGTGGTGCTATCTATGGAAATACCTTTTTTCCACTTTAACACTGGTCATTGGAGAGCAGCCAGTCAAGAAAGGAAGAGCATCTTGAATGTGGAAACCTTTACAGTAGAGAGGCTAAGTATTTTTATTCTATTTTAATTTGTGGTGTACAGGCCTATGGGTGTAGGTGGACCATTATGTGTCACAAGCACAAATAATCAAAATATTGAACAAAATAGTACATAATTATGAATAATTTTATCTGTACATGCATTGATAATAATTTGCTATGATTACACATTTAAAAACACATCATACAATACTTAATTACACAATTGGCTAAGTGACAATAGTATAAGCAAACAATAGTTTACATGATATTAATGTCAACCAACTAGACATTCATCTAGAGGGGAATGTTCATTTCACTGCCAAAAATAAAGCACATTTATTTGCCCTTTGAGTTTGACTTTAACTTATCTGATGGCTTTTTAAAACCAGCCCATTTTTGAGCTCTCACACATGGACCTTTATCTGCTTAACATTAATTTACATGTATAATTATTACAGCCGCTTCAGGAGTCGTTTGCTAAAAAGCTTTATGCAAATCGTAATTAACAGCAATTAAAACGCGGGCTGCTTTGAATGGGAGCCACGATACTGGAGTTTACAAAACCAAATTGAATTTAATGGTTTTACTGTGGGAAGTCAGTGGGGGGCGCAAGAAATGGGTATGAATGTCCTGTCTGACATTAAGATAAGACCAAAGAGCTGGGTGCAATGTTTGGACATAAGCCAATTGTTATGTTGTGTATACCCTACGATGATTCACTCCCCATTAAAAAGGTGTTTGGAATCCAACCCCACTAACTAAATAATGTGGTACACTCAACAAGCGGTTCTCCTGAGAATAGTCCTGTAACGTGAAGCATGCAACAATGCTTTGGGACACTAGAGACCTCACATATTATCTTCTGCTGGTAGAAGGAAATACAAAGAGGCACATAAGACCTCAATAGGACTGTGAAGACTCAAGAACCACTCGGTGCGCCATAAATAATATTTAGTAGAGCTATGGTGCTTTGTAGATACAATTAGGTAAACTCTCTCTCATAAGGGATCAAAGAAATGCAGCTTGTTAAAAAACTAATAAGCTTCAAAGCATGTTCCTTATGCAAACAATATGGACCTCAAATGGCTCTCACTTAAGAAGACAAGCTATTAAATTTATCACAGATGTGCGTGAGATATGATCCCCAAAAGGAAACTTTACATTGCATTACATTATAATGGTTTTCTTAGTAAGCATGCTGTTTCTATTCAGTGTCTTCCTATTAAACAATTCTGGAAGATGCGAAAAGCATGAGGTGCAGGAGAGAGAAAGCTGTGTGCGCAGTAAACTCACTAGATTCACTTAAAGGTTCACGAGACAACTTTTCAGAATTCAGCAAAAGATTAACCATTGATAAAAATGGTAGGTTTAGCTTACATGTGTCTGTTATACTCACACCTGCTGAAGAAGAGGTCAGCAAGATGGTATTATACTCAACCTGCTGAAGAAGAGGTCAGCAAGATGGTATTATACTCAAACCTGCTGAAGAAGTCAGCAAGATGGTATTATACTCAACCTGCTGAAGAAGAGGTCAGCAAGATGGTATTATACTCAAACCTGCTGAAGAAGAGGTCAGCAAGATGGTATTATACTCAAACCTGCTGAAGAAGAGGTCAGCAAGATGTATTATACTCAACCTGCTGAAGAAGAGGTCAGCAAGATGGTAACATTGTGAATGCGAGTTCTTGTGAATGGCTAAGATAAATAACACCTAGCATATATTATTGGCTAAATCTGACACACATGGTTGTGCATGCTCTCAAATGTTCACCCATACATTGCACACGGTATGCACTGACCCATACACTGCACACCATACACCCAGTGTTATTCACTGCATAACGTGTGTTGCGCTTGTGTCTGAGTCCTGAGCTAGCAATATTGTTGTCCTACATGTTTACCTTCGCTGTCACTATGCACCGCTGCCTGGCCCCGTGCCTCGCAATGCCATCTGTGTCTGTCGCCTCGCCTCTCTGCCCTAGTTACCTCGAAAACATGCACACGAGACCACGTGCGTGCGCGCGTGCGTGCGTGCGTGCGTGCACAAGAGCAGAATGTGTGCAGAGAGCAGGCATGGCTGACAGTGCAGTGAGTTGGAGCCTGGCTGTAATCTGGGAATATTAGAATGGTACCATCTTCATGCAGCTATTACCTATCACCCTGTCTTAACGGAACAAACACCCTTTATCTGTCAGGGCTGTGTGTGTGACGCACACATCAGATTAGATGCAGGCATGGGGCCAGCCCTGTAGGTGCAAGATTAATCTATGCAAATCCTGTCTGAAACCTTAGTAGGTTAGTACTGTGATATCACATTTGGATTTCCATGCTAATGATATTCATGCTTGAGAGCTTTATTATATAGAGTTAAAACAATACCCATATTGTTTGAACACAATTTCAATGAAGATACAGGGAAACATTTCACGGTTATTTTCTTAAAGTTTCTTCACAGGTTATTTGAACAAACACAATTATAGTATAAAAAGCACAGCAAAATATGATAAGATAAAAGAAAAATACAGTACAGCATACTGACTTAGTAACCCACTACCTGAGGAGATAAGGCTAACAGATTCAGTGGAATCTTTTAAATCAAATCCTATAACATGGAGTATTAGACTGGTTGTTTTACACTTTACACTTGTTTTCAGATGAACAAATGTTCTATTTAGTTTTATTTGTATTATTACTATTTACTTCATTATCATTAACTGCTGTGATCACGCCATTATACCTGATTAAATGGTAAATGGACTGCAATACACTCACTCTCTTACTGTATTTCATTCCTGTGCCTCAATTGTTCAATTGGCTCAATATTCTGCTTTGTTGCTTTGAGAGCACTTTCTGTAACAAACAAATCTGTAATAAACAGTTTTTATAAATATAGTGTATTATTTTTATCATCATCATCATCATCATCATCACTACATCTTGTTGCCTGGGAGACATCAACACCTACAGTAATTGACACAAGCCATTCCTCCCTGGAACAATCCCTGTTGCAGTCATCAGTCAGATATACTATGCTGTCCATCCACACGTCTTAACCATTAAACTGACAAACCAAGATTTACTCAAGGTGGCCGCCGAAACAGGCCAAGAAATTATCTTCTTGTGCACATGGACAATGGTCAGAGGAACCACAGTGTGGAGAAATAACGTTCAAGTGTAAATAATGTTGAATGGCAGGGTGTAGTAGGTACAACTGTCAAGAGGCAATGATTATAGGATGGAATTCAGCTATACAGATGAGAAAAACAACAATGAAGAAACAAAGGGGAAATAGTGAGCTATTGCTCTTCCCATTAGCTCACTGCATTCTTGGGGATCTTACTGTATACCCTTAGTCCAGGGGTCTGACTGCAACCTTTACTATCAAAAGAGCCATTTGTGCTGTCTGGAGCCTCAGAATATATGATACAAATTTGCCCTATCCTATCAACATTACTAGTAGACCTAAATGAGAATTAATTCCCGTATATTTGTGATTTTGAACCAGTTTTGACAGTAAGGGGGGTAAGGGGGAATCCAAAGATGTTTTGTTTTGTTTAAATGAAACACTTGAATGCCAATTTCTGGTGAAAGAATATAATAAATATTAAAAAAAAACTATAGCCTTGCACATTTAGCCTTATGGCCTACTCGTGGAATCGAGGACAATACAAAATATAATGTAAGATGATATTTTGACAAAACTGAATTTCTCTATGCCACTGTGGAGGGGGCTGCAGGTTGCAGAGTCTATATAGCATGATGCTATAAGTACTGCATACAGAAAAGAAAGGCGTTTGCCTGACTCGTGCATGTGGGACTGTCTTTAGGGAGCAGGGCTCGGACATGAGGCCGAACATCTTTGCTCAGGCCATTATTATGTTCTGATGAGAGAAAATTGGGTGGAGTTGTGGGTCAAAGTATAAAAAATAATAAAAATAACACCTCACTATCTCCACCCATGTCTCGTCGCTCCCGACTGAGCGAATGAGGCCAAGAATGTGGATGTTGATGGCTCTATCAGGGCACTACCACTCATAAGGCATCAGCTGCTCACGTGTGTGTGTAACACTGACAGCACGTGTAATAATGGCTGTCACACATCGGTGGAGGAGCCGGTGGACCTTTCACTCGTCACAGTGGAGCTTGTTTACCCTGCGTAATATTCTGCAGGCTAAGGCATGGTGATGCCATACCATGCCTCTTAGATGACGGAGATGTACAGGCTACATATATACGCCTGTAAAGAATTCTGATGGTTCAGTGTTATAGCACCTGTACTTCATGACAAAGCTCATCTTGACTAAACACTGCATGGATACAAAGATATGATATTACTTGATAGCAGGAAGACAGGAAATGAGATGGTTATCAAAAACATAATATATTAACATCGTTTTTTGTTTTTTTTATGCTTTTATTTTTTGGGGTAGGGTACCTTATACTGAATGTTACGTTTTGGTGAAACGTTATTCAAAATATCTTTAACAACTAATGTTTTAGTCATATGTGTATTATGTTTTTTACAAAATGAAACTAAATAATAAAAATAACTGAAATACTGTATATATTCTACGATGAATAAATTACATGTGTTTGAATGTACTGTATAGTAGTTTTGACTATATTCCAAAGTATTCATCCATTCCGTGGAGAGGGGTGAAAGGTCAGCTTGTGTATAGCAGTGGGATACTGTGTGAACATCATTGTCTTCCCTGTAGCTCTCCGCTGTACATTAGCAGAGCAGAGATGTCATAAAAATAACCTTTAAAAATATGGCCTATTCTATTGAGCTTGAAATAGGCCTAAAAGTCATCCTGAACCTTTAGGCCTCTAATGTATTATGTGTTATGGGAAAACGTCAGCTTATCTTAGGGATGGGCTGGGGAGTGAGGCAGATTTAAAGAAGATCAATCATAGACACAGTATACAGAGGCATGATGGGAATTATGCAAGTCTGTAATTGATATTCATTGGAAAAAAATGTTGTTGAAAAAAGTAAGAATTTTCTATCTGGCGTGGGCTTGCCAAGAGGTAGCGTAAAGGAACACGATCTGCTTTATTGACAGCCCAAGGGAACACGATTCCCTTCAATGAATATCATTTGGCATATTCCCATCCCACGGCCTCAATAATTTACAGTATTGATTCGAGACAAAGTCATACACTGTGAAGTGGATGGAAGCATACAGTACATTCATTTAATGGTTTAGTGATCTGTAGCGCTGATTTTGTACACAACTGACAACAATGGAACATACTTTCTGAATGGCTTGGCCTGTAGGGAGTATAGAAACATAGGTATCAATCCACATGAAATGGGGTTTTCTACAAGATGGATGGCATGTTGTGCTGGTACTTTATGTCTGACAACCCCGGTGGTGGCAAATGAGGGGATGAAATGCATTATTTGCCACATAAACATAACACAAAACGAAAGCACCTCATCCACATTTTTTGGACACTCTGCATGAAAATAAATGATTTCCCCTCAAATTATTAATGTTATTGTCGGCTCTTCTTTGACATTTCCAATCAATTACAGATTGTATCCAAGTGATTTAATTCGATTTCATGTTGCAGCGGAGCGATTTTGGAATGCTCTGCATTAATCAAAGAATTATGCGGAGTGGAACACAGGGGAGGCCTATTCTTACCGTTACAGCCAAATCAATCAGACCCTGCTCAGCCTCTCACATACACACAAGCCATTCTTAATCTCCTGATAGGAGTGTTTCCATCTCTGGCCACCCCATAATACAGGAGAATAATAAAGCCTTTCTGTTGTTTACACACACTCCTGATAGTAAACCTTGAAATCACATTAACAGAGCTGAAGAGCGGTGTTGTGAATCCCTGCGCTGTCAGTCAAACAAGACCAACATGAAACCCTGCCTCGAGGGTACTGTGCAACATTAACAGAGTGAAAGTTAATGTTGCACGGCATTACTTTACCAGTAAGTATGAAACTCCATGAATGCACAAATACTCTGCTGAAACACTGAACTCTTTATATTCAAGGAAGAATGAATGTAGGAGAGATGTAGAAGGCATCCCTTCACGCATCTGGATTCCCACCTCCCCCATCCAGATGCGCAAAACTAAATTAAACTCCAATCTTGATGTCTTGCTGGGCCTTGCAAAAGGATGACAAATCAGGCTTCTTGCCAGGCCAAAGATAAATTCTGCCACCCACAGTGTGCAAACGTGTGTGGGGTTGGGGGAGGGGTATACTGTTAGCAGTTATGTCTGTATTAGCTGTAAAACAGTATTTTCTGGGAACTCCACATCTTCAAAGCTCTAGTAATGAACAGGTAGTTAAAGGAGAGCGATCTCGTAATTCAGATGTCTGAAGGTTTTCAGATATGTTTATCTACCTCCAGCACAATTACATTACATTTTTCTACTGCACCTGATGCTAATGCAGCAAGCTAACAAAGTGAAATTAAAGATAAAGGTTTAGTGGTGGACATTTTATTTAAGCTAATGGCTTAGTTTATACAAAGGGTGCCAAGCTTGATTAATTAAATTGCTTTGTCATTTTCAAAGACAATGCTTTACCTTGTGAAATCGGGTATAGTGTAAATGCATAGGCTATAACATATTTTTTTTTTATTATTTTTTTTTTTTTAGCTATTACCTTATTGTAAATAAATGGACAAAAATGCTGTGCTGGCTCTAGCCAGTGAGGTACTATGCAGTACCTCACTCTGCCTGTAACGCCCCCCTATGCCCCCTATTCATTATAATGGATAAATGTATGGCTAATACATCTTTAACTGATCAGTTTAAAAAAAAAAGGTAAAAAATTCCACGTTTAGTTTTTTTACCAGACTGTGAACTTGTTTATTTTTACTGTAAAGTCAGACATTTAAACATTGTAGTCTATGAGGATTGTCTCCCTTTTGCAGCCAGACTCAAGCGACCAATAACCTGCAGGGTTTGGCAATTCCGTGTTGTATTAATTTCTCAGGGTCTCGCCTGGCTATTACCCACTTCAGTCTAGCCGCAGAATTGGAACCCACCCCTCCTTGTCCCCCCCTCCCCCCCCGCACCCATGAATGATCTCCATTCACACCTCTGAATGATGTACACTTCATCCGTTATGGGATGAAGGCGATAAATTATTCAGCCAAGTGCTGCCGTCCTGCCCACTTTATCAAACAATGTGCTTATAGTCCCTAAGAAAAGCACAATGACAGCCATAAGCTTATAGAACACCACATGTATCAAGAGTGATGATATTGTCAGAAACAGATAGCTGAAAACCTTAAGTTTTTTTATTTCATTTGACTGAGTCGTATATGTGGGTACTCTTATAAAGGGTGTTGTGTGCTCAGTCTGTGGCATCTCTCCAACAACAGGCCCCCAGCAGGGGACCAGGGGATTACAGAGGGATTGTTCTGACATCTCTTGAACATGTATCACTCGGCCAGGCGTCTCCTGACTATACTGGAACCGTATTCACACTGGCATCACACCAGAAAAGTCACAAGCAGTCTGTCCAGCTACTGCATAGCTGCAAAGTAATTATCCTATTAAAATGGAGGTCCATCCAGGTATAGTACAACTCTAGCACCAGTATGAGGATCAACTGTATTCATATGTAAAGCCCTGGGGCAATGTCACACTGGATTTATATTGAGGATCTATTTCTTCTCAGCCAGAGACTGGAGTCACAATGTCCTCCTGGTTCATCTTTCAGCTATGGTCAAATGCCGTGCCCTTTAGGGCAGAGAGCGTTATTTGAAGCCATACAGTAAAAGTGTGGCTTACAATAAAGTTTGACCTTGTAAATATAGAACAGATGTCAGCTTGAGGCAATTCTCAAATATACTGGTGTGTGCGGTTTTTTTTGTTACCCAAAGTCCTTTGAAGCTATTGTACCTAGACAATATAACCAGCGGTAATGAAAAATAACTGATCAACCACCGGAATGACATCATTAACTACGCTGGGAAAGGCCATCTTTCTCCTTGAGGAATTGCCGCCCATCTGAACACCATCCCTCTCTGTGTTGAATCACTGGCTACATCAGCCGCCTAGAACCACAAAATTAAGCTCTTAAATTTCCCTAACAGCGGCCGATGAGTGATGCATCTCTCTGGCTTGCGGGCACTATCATCCTTTACCAAAGACATGCTGCTTGTCTTCAGATGGACCTATGTCTGCTGTATGTGATGTCATGGGCTGCACAATGCACGGCTACAACATACTGTATTATTAACTGTATCATTATTAATGGGATGCTGAACTGATGAAAACTGTGTTGTTGTGATCTAATTATAACTAATTATTAAACATTAAATGCTGCGCTCACACATGCAGTGAAAGGATGTTCGTACAACCCAGTATGAACCCAACAGCGGAGTAGTCTCCCATTGGCTCTGTTTATACCTGGCTAAATACGCATCTTGGGCTATCTGATAGCAACATGACAGCCGCCAATACACTGGTGCATCGAAATGTCTGGAGAACTTTCAAAGTGTCTGGAAAGTGTAAAAGTAATAGGGTTTCTAGTTGTATTCATGAAAGCATTGGTCAAGAGAAGCTACTGTACAGTACATTTGAATTAGCACACCACCGATGTAATCAGATCCGACATCCGAGCCAACATCAACAACAGAAAGAACAACAGATATTTCTGGGTGGTCTGAAAAAAACCTATAGATTAAAACTTGACGGCTCATCTCAACTGTGCATTTATGAGCAGATTTCCAAGCAAATGATGCAAAACGGCTATTGCTGCAATTCAAAAGAAAAAGGAAACTGTTGATCTGATTCTCATACATGAAAACATTGTGGCAACAAGTGATGTATGCCCTCATTTGCATATTTATTAGGAAAGCAAAAACCGGTTCTCAAGTGGTCACTGGAGATGCATGCTGATGTCAGGTGTGGGGATGTGTAGCCATATTAACAGAGGGAACTGTCCACGCCAATTTGCCTCTGCCCAGATCATTCCATGTGTTGGCTAGCAGGTGAAAGACAAACAGAAAGGAGAGGGCAGGCCGATGGACAACTGACGGAACAAAAGACTAAATGATGTCCGTTTAGCATGTTGACCTGCAGGCTGTTGTGTTTGAGTTCAGTATACTCTGATGAAAAATTTACATTCTAGATCACCTCAGTCAATACTCCAATTAAGCTCTAATCAATTGACCATTAACAAGCTGTTTCTCAGGATAACGCTGGCCATGGATTGCCTATCACTGGTTAATGCAGCGCAAGAAGAGGTGCTGTAAAACCATAGAGCCCATTACGAAACACTCAGAAATGCAGAATCCAAGCCAAGTTTTATGTAACATTACGGCAAAAGACTCAGACTGTTACAATGATGTTATGTCATCCAGAATATTAACTATTGAGGCACAGAAGACAAGTTACACTGTCCATACTGTACAATACGACTGACAGCAGCGATCTGTTGCTACCTCCCCTCAAAATCCAACAACTATCCCCTGGTTAGCAAGGGATAGGGCTGGGAGGCCAAGTTCTACCGGACTGCCTGAGTATATTTTCCACACATGGGAAGGAATTTGTATAAAATGACAAGTTGAAAGTTGTATCATCTTACTGGCTGAGCCTGAGTCTATAAGTGGCATGGACTATTTGGAGGGAAACCTGAGTTTATAAAGAACGCCTTATTCAATCAAATTGACATTTTACAACCAATTAGAGCACAGGTAAAGTTTTAGGTCAAGTGTAATTTTGAATATTGTCAAGACTTTCTTGAAGGTTGTGAAACAAGATTAGTAGAATACGACCTCCTGTGTGGCATCTCAATAGTGGTCAATCTCATGCGGTACGTCTCCATATAGAGAAGAACACGAGCTCTTTATCCCTGAATGCACTCTTCTACTGGCGGGGCTCTGGAGGTGTGTGGGCGCAGAGATAAACGAGCTAGGAGAGGGGATTAAAATGTCCCAAATCTTGTGGCTGTTTAATTGAAACCTCCCCCGGGACCATGCAGAGGGCCAGTAGGGGCGGTGAGGTTGTCTTAGGAGCCACTCCTGCGAGCCTCATAGGTGAATCCATTGCCTCCATGCCTTTCAATAGGAGATGATTAATTGGGTGCCATCACTGTCCTACTGGGAGTGGGGGAGTGCCGTTGCCCGTCGAGACGCACCCTCGCTGTGGCCTTTATGTCAGAGCTAGTAGGGCAGCGATCCCTCCATCAGGGGGTGTCTGTATTGATCGATAATTCATCTTAACATTAAAAAGCATTTTCTTTGTGTTACAGGGAAAGAGGGAGGAAAGCCATTTTTCTGAGGACGTGCCACTGTTTTCTCCCTGATAGCCAGATTTGCCCATGCTCAGACAAGACCAAATTAAATCTTTTGATTTGACCGTTATTGATCTGTCATATGCAGTTGGGAGATAAAAATATTGCACGATTGTGCAATAATGAAAAGTTAAAACTGTGTTGTTCACATCCTGATGTGCCCCCATGACCAAACACTGCATATAATACAGTTATCCATGCTATACGTAATTTATTTTTGCGTCTTTTTCATTCCTTTCCAAAATCGAGCACAGATCTATGTCAGTGAGCGATGACTGAGCTGAGCGAAGACTTCCGTCAAATCGGTCAGTGGTTTGACGAGGTTGTATTAGCAAGCCTCCTTTGTCTTGTTATTGAGCGAGATGGTGATTGATGATGAAGAAGGCATATGGTACAAGGTCACAGCATTTTGTGTGTCACGCGCAGACGTATTTGCGCTCAAGAAAATCCATCAAAAACAAGCTTAAATCATAAAAGTAGTAATATCTTCTCAAAACACAGAATGGCCCAGTGCATGATACAAAATGTTTGTTTATGCAATTCAGCCAAAAGAGTTCTGTTGAAAAATCTGCCAGATATTGATATAATCAAATATAATCAGTGAGTTATATATCCACTGCCCTAATAGCAAGATGTGAGCCAGCATCTCACTGTGGCCAGTGAATATGATTTACAAGTCCGGAGATTAATAAAGACAGAATATGGAAACAAAAGGCCTAGAAATTATTTTAGGGTGATGATGGCCAATTTAAAGCTAAGCAAATAGCACTTATGTATGAAATGCAGCAGGGCAAAGATGAGTCACCCATTAGCTAAAGATATCCTCTCACGATGGGTTTAATTCTACTTCAAATGTTTTTGCTTAAGATTGATTGCCAGAAATGATTGACATGCAGCACCATTGCTACTGTAGAAGCAGTGTAGTAGTTCATTAGAGACTAATTATTTCAATTTAATTGAGTTTAAAAGCCAAGTTTTGTTTAAAAATGTATAACAAATTGACTGTATTTCTTTACCTTGAACTTACTCAGCCTAATAATTATTTTGCATATGGCCACAATATGTATTAAGGGTAACTAAACTCCTATTATTCTGGCCTCACCCTTAATTCACTTTAATTAATTTAGCACTGATGAGAAAATCCTTTTTTTTGTTCATCAGTTTAGAAATGGTTGCTCAGTTCTCAATTACCTGCTTAATTAAAGCTCTGTGAGCTTGTTTGTGTGACATCTAGTGTGTTCTAAAGCATATACCCAATATGCACATTTTTTAATAGAACAGGACATGGTCAACTAACAACAGCTACTGTAACAAATTAAAAAATCATCTTGCGTTTAGTTCCTTTGATCAAAAAGTAGTATAATGCTGAAGTAATTTTCAAAGTCAAAGTTTAGAAAAGTTGTTTTAAAAAATTATAATACTAATCCTCTACTGCCACTAAAAATATTTTGAGCTCTGTGTATGCATTATTGTGATTGACAGGCAATGTAAAATCACCGGACCTCTTCTCCCGGATTGTTTCGCAATTGTACATTGCATTGCATTCTTTCGGGCACTATCCAAAATCTAAATTGATTCAGGCAGGCTCTACTAACCAGATATATTGTCACAGACCATTTCACTCACAGTTCTCAGAATGTACATGTATAGCCCATTCTACCTATAACACCTTTAAGAACAATGTTATTAAACATGCAAAATAATACTTCTCATTCAAAATAATTGTATACATTTTATTAAACTATATTTAATCACACTTACTTAAAATTTCACAAAATTCCATACGATTTCATTCTAAGGATTTTGTTTTAGTCATCGGCAGAGTTAAAATTGCATCTCTTTTTATATAATATGATGGAGAATTAATAAGAAATATGAAAGTTGGCCAGTGACAGCTTCACTTCTGTTCTCTACCATCTGGTGGCACTGTTCCAGCTTCAAACAACCCAGGATGTGTGGCTCACGTGGAGTTTCATTATAAAACCAACATCGACAAAACAGCAACAAAGGCTTCTGCCATTGACAAAACATTCATCCGGCTATTACAATAGCAATATTCCTGTCCTGGCTATTAGAAGGAGAGTAATCTTTAAGTGACACAATCGTCTCAAGTGAGGACCCTAGACACTTCACTGTACTAATCACTACACAAATGTCAATGTATGCCATAATTATTATGGAAAGTAAATCTAAATGTTTATATATGTTTTTTTAGTAATAATAATTAAGGCCTATCAAACACAGATTACACACACAATTAGTCATATCAGGACACAGTAAGAAGTAACTGACAGTTCTACCCTCAAATTCATCAGGTAATTGGTGGAAATCTCATACTGTGTTAATCAAGGAATAGGCATACTTCTAACTGCCTGTAACCTCAGAAATGCTTGATGCCCCACATAATATCATCTTTAATCATGTTAGAATGTCCCTCTCTCTCTTTCACCACTGTATGTGAAATGTATTCTTATCACTTTACAGCAGAGCAGCTGCGTCTGTGTTCAGAAACGGTCAGAAACGGTCTCTTCCACTAGGTGATGATGTTGGAGTTACACAGAATACAGAAGAAGCAAACATGCAGTACACCTCAAAGCCAAGCCGCAGATATCAAGAGGTAATGCTGTGGCACCAGAGCTAATGCGGCCCTTAAGGTAGCCATCAGCGCGTCGCACCGTGAGCTAATGGCCTACCCCAGAACGAGAATGGCCCTCGACGTGGGACGGGGTTCAGCCCAGCCCCACTCCTCTCTGAGTGGCAGCGACCCCCCCGTACCCTGCCCAGCTTTTTGAGTGTCAGCAGCGCCCCCCCTCGCCCTCCATCCAGCCCTAATGAGCCGTCTCCTGTGGCAGGGCTTTTACCCCCGCTAGGGGTAAAGGGCCATCATGTCGCTCATCTAAAGACGACACATAGCCATGACGTCCCCCTAATTGTGTGCGTGTGTTGGCTCATTTGTTTTCATCGTTAAAAATGCAGCCCCCATATTCAGCCCCCCCCCCACTGGTAGACAGCCTGTAAGCAATTTGGAGGAGCAGATCGTAGCTGCTGGCATGGAGGGAGTGTGGAGCCTGCCTCTGATGTATGGAGACACCCAGAGACTCACAAACAAAAGGCTCACACTGAAATTACTAAACATAAACACTATTCTTTATGCAAACACACACACACACACACACACACACAAGCACAAGTCATAAGCATAAGCATGCATGGTCACACACGTGCACACAAGTGCAACCCCCGGGGAAATGGCTGAATGCTGTCTGTGGCACATTTCAAAGTGGTAAACATCAAAACTAGACTGAGTGAGACCTGTAGGAGAGGAGACCTTTAGCAGCCACATTAAATATTGACGCCGCTAAAGTTATGCAGATTGTTTATTGACCGCTGCAGAAGGGAAATGGGGCAGAAAAAAAAGATCACGCTTGTCTAGCTAACTCCATTTCTATTGTAATTAGTTTGTTTAATTTCTGAATACTGTTCAGAAACTGAATATACTATTGAGCAAGCAATTCAAAGAATAATGAGCTAAATATGCTGCTCCACCAAAGTGCTTCCCCTGTACAATACTTTAGCCTTAGCAGAAGAGGACCCCTCTCAAATGTAGACACAATTAGTGTGTCATTTGTCAATCGCACAATTACGGCTGATTAAATATAAAGGGCTTCTGCTCTCTGTCACTTGACTTGGCTATGACATTAGCCAGGTGGCGTTTACATTCGCCCTGCTCTGGTCAACATTAGCCTAATGCCCCAGAAACATCCTGTTTCACCAAACAAGGAGATTAGGTCAGGAGATTGCTGTGTATTAGAGTAATAAACAACACTTAGAAAACCTTGATTCAATTAGATTTCAACTTTAGTCAGAGAAATAGTGAAGTCAATGGGGACAAAGGAATCAACAGATTTAAAATCTTACTACGTAACTGAATATTTATACTTCAAGTAACTTACGGTATTAGTACCTATATCATTTGTATTTAAGGTAGATCTACAGTAGGATAGAATGCACTAGGTTCACAAGTTATAATTCATAAGTGTACTGTAAATATATTATTGATTTTCTATGTTTTGACCAGCATATCATTGTTTAGAGTCTCTGCACTGTTCACATGAATATGCTCTGCTCATGCCAATAGAAATATGGAGGTATACACTAACTGCCTGTATGTCTACACATTTTCTCTGCACTTTATTGTAAACCCTTGAATTAGTCTCATTCTGTAATATCACAAAACAAACCACTTGGACCCATATATCTATACTGTATATGGACCATTATCAGAAAGATAAGTGTTGGAACAAGAGTATAACTATTTCCTTTGTTCTATCAATGGCCTACATCGTCATAATTTAAACATTCTAATCCAAATCGCACCTCATCGTGTGAATTATAATGAGGACAAACATTGTCTTCTAGCTGGGAGAGACACTACATGCTGCTGAAAAGCACTGAGATGTAAATTAAGCTCAGCGTGTTTAATCAAGGGAGGTGGGGATCTATTGTTTTACAGTCAGACCACCTGCTTCACGGTACAGGGGACAGAGGCTTTGGATGACGGGGGAGGGACAGACCCCGGCCCAGCGAGAGACACGTAACACGGTGGCTTCTGATGTGTATAATGAAGAAGGAGAGAGAGAGAGAGAGAGAGAGAGAGAGAGAGAGAGAGAGACACACACACACACATACGGTAGGAATACACACATTCTTCCAAGAAAAAAATTATTCAAGACTCAATTTCCTTACAGGGCTCTCATGTTAATGTCACATTCCACAACATAATTTCCAGTCATCGTGAAATTTTACGGCCGCCATTACACACGGCGAACGATATCAAAGAACAAGTCCAATTTGCAATAAAGATTTACGCCGCAGACACACACCCTCCCTTGCCAACGCAGTGCAGGGCGTGAAAAAAAAAAAAGAAGAAAACTCTCCGGGGTGAGTCGACCGCGGATGTGCCTCCACTGAAACCAGGCTGCCCATTATGTTCACTGGTGCCTGGCAGTGCCAGGGCCCCATCGCCAGCCCAGTGTGTCGCTGTGTTACGGCATGTCCTGACCTTCTGTTCATCCAGCCAACTCGGGCGCAGGCACCCAGCCAGGCAGTGTGTGCCCCGGTGGTTTAATCCACCCCCTCCCCCCTACTATGCAACTATACGACAAGAGATACCCGTTGGGGTTGGCACTGCAGTGGCGGTGGGTGGGGAAATGGGAAAGGGGGGGATGGGGGGGCAATGGCAAAACCTTCCTTTGTTGATGTACAATAGACTTACAGTATGCAGTAATACAAAGAGAGGAAGACAGCGATACAGTGTTTTTGCCTCGGGCGAGACACCTGTTAGTGTCTTGACATGACAGAGCGAGAGAGAGAGAGGGGAGATCAGACAGCAAGCTCTGGAGAACTGGTTTGTGCAACGTGTGAGCGCGGCGCAGCTCCCATCGCTGAAGCATTTGTTGATAAACGCTTCTCTTACACTCTTTCAAGCCCCTGCTAGTCATTATGCATTTAAAGTAACTTCCCACGCGCTACTTCACAAAGTCAGACAAACAAGCGCAACTCGAGATACCCACAGTTGCGGGTGAAACCCCGTTTCTCATCGCAGAGTGTGAAAATCAATAGCCCTCAAAAGCGGCAGGAGGAAAACACGGTGTGCTCCCTCCACCAATGCAAATGTTTCCACGGATGTCTGCTAAATAAATGGATATACTGCGTTAAAGAAGACGGTAAATCGGAAGGGGCAGCAGCTCTGCAGTCTTGGTGAAGACGGGCTCTATTTAACAACGCTGTCCGCGTGCATTAACGCTTCTTTAAGAACATGCTTCTGACACGTCATACTGATAGCTACCATATTGAGTACACTTTAATTACAGCGTGCTCTCAGCTGCTGACAGTACCCCTTATACCGCTGTTGTGAGAGACATATGTGTCCATATCTGCAGGGCTTTTACTGAGAGGGAGACAGAGCGAGCACGTACATGGGTGAAGAGGGATCGGGCTGACAGGCTGATTGGCATGCAGGTGCCGTTCCATCGGAGCTCCTCTGAATGCAGCTATATTTTGCAGCAAGCCTCTGACAAGCAGGTGCCACTCAGTAACGCAAGCCCCGTTCACAGCCGCTCTTCAGAGTACAAATGGTGCCGGTGGTACAAATAACCGTTCCATACTGTAGCTATGTTATCACGTTGAGCCTGACTCTGAAAGCCCGCGCGGCTAGCTAAAACGCACGACGATCTGGCTGGAGTCCTTAACGACAGCGAAAAGGAAATTGGTAGCAAATGAGGCGATGTGACATTTTCTGGTGTGTAAGCGTTTCACTATTAGCAACCCGTGCTAACGTAACAGCTGACACTGCTACTCCAACACTATCCACCTGCTTCCTTGAGGGAAGGGTTCAGAGAGATACTCTGGTTCCCACGATGCGCTGACACACAATACAGTGACGGGCACAGATAGCTTCAGGATGGAAGAATCTCACAGGCGACTGTGGTGCCTCCCGGAGTGATATACTGTATCCCGGGCTTTACATGTACTTTTAAAGTATCCCATAGCTCTGACAGACGTACAGTATACTCTCCAGTACTGTAGGTGGGAAATTAGTGCATTTCTTAGCTTGAGAGAACACCAACGGTAACTGTTATACAATATCTTATGACTAAATACACACCCACACACACACATACACATGCACACGGGGATCATTTATATTTGAAGGCTGCAGCATTAGATTTGCAGTCACCTCTGCCCGTACAACCAAGGACGTGTTCTTGGGCGTGTGGATCTATAATCCATTCTAATGATTCGGGAATCATCTCACTGCCCTTCACAGACCGTTCCACAGGGACAGGGGTTAAGGGCCGGGCTTTTTACATTTCAAATGTCCTCACGCTTGAGCGGACACCAATTTCAGGCAGAATTGCGTTGAGGATTATTTCAAAACACTGGGCCCATTACCCAGTGTGCAATCTGACACCCTCTGCAGCCAATTCAACCCAATCTAACACCTTTGGATCTCTGGCTTTCCTGGTCATCATTATCCCTTCTCTCCTATTGTCTCTTTTCTTGTCAGTGTCCATGCCGTGCCGCCAATGACACCTGACCATGTGGTCTCTTAAGGATCTCACCTACTGACTTAGCAAAGATGGAAGCACCATTTACACCCATACAGCACAGAGAAGAGGTGCAAATAAATGCAATAAGTGATGCCGAAAGCCAACATAAAAGCGCAAAATAAAAGGAAATCAGATACGTTACAGCTGCATCTACAGTATCCAGAATGTCTGCTGAAGACTAGAAACAGCGACAATCTATCAAAATGGCCCTCAGACAGCAGCTATCCTCCAAGTGGCAACAATGTCATAGGTTCAGTAAGAGGTTCAGTAAGAGGCCGTCTCCTCCTTGTCACGTGGGACGGACATTTTAAACTCTGATCCATGCCAACATGATGGATGTACTCCCGACAATGGTAATTAGGGCGTGTCTAAAATAGTGATTACAGTACAGTAGCTTGTGTATGATCATGGCTCTTGTTGCCCTGCATTGCACCACATTACAGTACGCTATGCTAAAACACAAACATTATGCAAAGAACCATTGGCAGCAATGTGTTTCTGCTGACGTAGGAACCAGGGGAATGTTCACTGTAGGTCCTTGACTGCCTGATTATGGAATCAGACCTTGCAGAGCCCATTCAGAGAGCTGTGAAAAGGCAACGGGGCCAGTGAGTGCATAGAAAATGTTAACAAGGTCATGCTGACCAGTACGAACAGATTCAGGGCCTAAAAGATGCATTTGAAGCAAGACACAGCAACGCTTCCAGTATTACTGGAACACACAGGCTTGACGAATCTATTAGCATGCATCCGTAGACACATTCCCTCCCCCATACGTCTGATTTGCGTATTTTTCCAGAGAATGCTATAGTACGTATATGAAATCTTCCTCACTAGGAAGGGATATAGTGTCTAGCCACAAAGCAATCATTCAGTTTATATTCCTGCCAGTATTTTGGATCCTGAGGGGCTCACAGTAACATGCTGACACCATTTTATCCATTTAGTAGAAAAGAAGAGAGTGCCTTGCAGTTTTATGATCTTATCCCACTTGGCGTGATTTCTGTCGTTCCTGGTATGTCTAACGCTCAGGGCATGGAAAATAGAAAATATGCCTTTGTGCTCTCTCTCTCTCTCTCTCTCTCTCTCTCTCTCTCTCTCTCTCTCTCTCTCTCTCCTTGCTGTTTGTGTTATGTGACCGAGCGTGAGGGAGAGCAAGTCAGAGAGAATATGCATCACTAAGATGTTGGTGTGTGGGTGTTTGTAGCTCAGAAGGGCTCATTCTCCGTCCACTTTCGGTAAAACGGGGGAGGGGGAAAGGGGGGGGAGGGGGATAAATAAAAGAGTAAACAAACAAACAAAATAGCATGTTTGTAATCCTGTCAGTTCAGTTCAACGTTATTGCCAGACTATTGTCAGGTCCATTAGAGAACATGCAACACAGACAAAATACAACACATGACATCTAAAGTAAAAAAAAGTTTTTAAATTTATTATACATTTTTTATTTTTTAAAAATTATAATAAAACAAAAGCAAGCATTTATACCAATGTTTCCACATCGATAGTACAATGCTAATACTGTATTTGTATTTGTATAATGTTTCATCAAAACCGTTTAGCTCCACTTGTGAACGCTTACAGCTACATCGGTACATTTGTTGCACAGAGGATGCCCCCGGGTTGGGTGCTGCTCGTGCCTCATGTCCTTAGAGACATGAGGTAATAGCTGGTGAGAGACACAACCTCACCTGGTCTAGCAGGCTGAGTGTTGCAGGCCGCTGGCACTTACGCGCTTCTCGTCTGGTTTTTTGGTTGTGGGGGAAACCGGAGCACCCAGAGGAAACCCACGCAGACACCATGCAAACTCCACAAAGAAAGGGGGGGGGGGGGACCAGGGTCCACCAGAGATATTTGCTTAATTTGACCAAAAGTGTATTATTGTAGCTTCCAATCGCTGACTCGACCTTTAACTATGAACAAATACAGCCACAAATTGAGAATATTCCTCCCTAGCAACAACCCATTTAGAATAATGGGGGTGAAACAAAAAAAGGAATAGCTGTTCTAGTGTGTCTGAGCAGGAGACAAAGATAGAGAGATGAGCAAAAGAGATGCGACTGTAAGATGGAGGGAAGGACAGCAGAATATCTGTGACAACATGACATCACCGCGGCTGAAGGCAGCGGGTGTCCTGCCACACATTAAATCAGCTCTTCTGCTTCGCTCCCTTTGGGCTCGCTTACTGTCAGCCCCAGACTTCACCAGCATCACCTGGTCCAGCCCAGGTATAAATAACCTGCATAAAGCAGCCCAAGGACACCTCTTGCTCTAATTTCACATCAGGGCAGGTAGTAAAATAAAGTCTTTCCGCATGTAATCATCATACTGCCATGAAGGTGAAACTGTATGGATGGAGACAAAATGAGTCAAAGCTGTCACCTCCAACTCACACCTCCTACAATATAAAATATAGGGCACTGAAAAACCTCACAAATTGCAATGCTAAACTGTTGTATTGTCAGTAGTGAATTCAAAACTTTAGGCAATTTTAAGAAAGCAATCAACTGAAAACTGTCAGAACATTTGTATATTGTTTCTTCAAATGATACAGAACACATAACAGCAGGTCAAATGCACAAAAATGCACAAAAATGCCATAAACTATTAAAATATTGACACAAGTATTGATATACATTTTTTCAGTTGTTCATAACACAAACAAAGCCAGTAATTTGTGTGCATGAAGCACAACTAGCACGACAAAGATTATGAGGTTTCTCTTTCATCAACTGTAAGACAAAAACGTTACACGGTGCACGGGAGACAACAGGCAAAGCTTCAAATACTGAATTTGCCACAAAGTAATTACCATTTTCCCGCTGAAAGTGACAGTTCTGCTTTCTAACAGAAGTCTATGTGGCTGTTTATTCCCCATCTGTGAAGGGATATGTTTCAAACTGTTCTCTTTTCAATTTCTTTTGCTATGACTCTGATAAATACATTTTTGGCATTCATATCCTTTCGAAATTTAAATCTATTTTCATTTGCAACCTTGTAGTTGCAAAAATCTGTTCACTGTATTCCTGGTTACTATATAATAATATGCTCAAATAGAATTAAACCATGTCAGTTGCATAATGGGAATAACAATTACTGTGAAGATATAAGAGAAATTATATATATATATATATATATATATAT
>JAODUH010003270.1:0-34277 GCA_027564835.1 Typhlichthys subterraneus
CCACGTTGCTTCTTCGGGCTGTGCCCGGCTGGGCTCCGTGGCAAACCCAGCCACCAGGCGCTCGCCAATGAGCCCTCAGGGCCAATGAGTCCCTCCGGGCCAATGATTCCTCCGGGCAGGGTAACCTCTCCTTTTAGATGATCTTGCATGTACTTTTGATAGTTGATTGACATTGACAGTAAAGTATATTCTTACAAATACTACATTTAGTTTTCCTTTACAAACAAGAACAAAAGGAAAACAGACAAACAAGCAGGTTACTACTCACTCCTGCAGTTGCGCCTGGACGCATCCCCATGGTAACCACTCCTACAGATGCCACAGTTGGGCCCCTCTGTATTATAAAGGCACTTCTTGCACTCGCCGGTACTCCTGTCGCACGCATCCATGTCTGACATGTCAATGTTGTTGCTGCACTGGCACGGCAAGCAGCGCCCGCCTGACTGGGATGGGTTGCCGTAGTAACCAGGGGCACATTCCTCACACTGGTTGCCTGTTGGGGGGGTGGGGGGGGGGCAGATAGAACATAAGAAGCAAGCACGTCTGGGACTATATGTTTGGTGTGTATGGAAGGATTAATTCTATTACTGGGTTTAACCATCATTGAAATCACTGCATAAAGATAAACAAGGAGCTTAATATCACCCAGGCCATCAGCACTGATACTTTTACAACTACTGTAGTCAGTCAATGGTGTTTAGTTAACCAGTAATTATTAGTTATGGGTCTGTCAGTATAGCGCATTATCACAAAGCACACAAACTGTACATTATATTACACTGTTGGCACCAGATTACAGTTAGATCTCCATATTTCCTTAAGAACCTGGAGATAAACTAGCATGGTAATGTCCAGGCTAATACTTGGGGGAAAACCTTCAGATGGTTCTGAGGCTCAGAGATATATATTTATTATATCTGACTAGCAGAACAGACAGGTGAAGTACCACTAACACTTGAACATGTTCTTCTTGTCCCCAGATACAGTACAGTAGCTTGCAGCATTCTGCCTGTATGCAGTATGCCAAGCTAACTGTATAAGCTACAGTACGTTACAGTATCTAGCCAGGGCAGAGTGATGGCTGATTAACTGATTAGTATTACGGTATACATGTATGTCATCATACAGTATTCCTGGACATCAGTGTGCACGGCCAAAATGGCTGCTGTCTCCCTTTATATAAATGGTGCTTAGGAACTAAGTTAACAGAGGTTACACCTCCTTCACAAAGGATAGAGTCAATGCCAACCCAGATTCAGAATCAACCGATGACTATATTCTGAGTCCACATTTTATAGGATTTAAAGCATATGTTTCTTCAGACATAACCACACTTTTGCTTGTTAAGTAGAAGATTATGACTCTGGGGCAGGTCCGCAACTATGAAGAATTTCCAGACCTGTGTCAAATGAGCTTCCAAATAATGTAACAAAATGAGAGTATAGTTGTTTAGTTTAGTTAATTATTTTCGCTGTGTGCTAAAAAAGTAAAATTTTAAGTGTTTAAAACATTAATTTGGTCTGTCTGAGTCAGTAAATATATCTTAAACCCAAGAAATACTTGTGACATCAAAGCATTCAAACATCACAGTTTGTCCCTTTATTTCTATATGTTAAGTTTAGTTTTTGTTTGTATGTTTTTTGAGACAGGTCATTTTGGCAGGGGTGCACTTTGTGGCACAGCACCATTGAAGGGAGGATGGGTTGTGCTGAAAGCATGCATGTGGAGGGCCCGTGTGACACAGGGAGGCAGGGGGTCACCACAATTACTCACGCTTAAAAACGGTCACCCCGGAGCGTTTAACAATCCCTGTGCCAGTAATACAATGGGTTGGAGGGGAGGGAAAGAGATGACACGTTACACCATTCACCATCAACCACTGAGACTGGTCCCACCTTTATTATGTACTGTATTTCTATGGGTTCCAAATGTGGCACCCATTAAAAAATTACGATATGTTAAACTAACTTGCCTGTTAAAAAAAGAAAGGTTACATGGTTGTTAGACAGATTTCATATAAGAGCATCTCTAAGGCAGTGAACAAGGACACTGTTTGAATGTTACAATATGGATAATTTTCAGTCCTAAGCAACTTTGTTTTCTGAGAGTGTTGCAAATGTTGCAAAGCAAACAGAATGGTTTACCTGTGTAACCCTGATTACAGTTGCAAACTATCTGTCTGTTCCGGTTGTCTTGGTAACAAGAAGCTGCAAAGTTGCGTCCGCTGTTGGGCCCGTCTGGGCAAGGGCATGGCCGACACTGGCTACCTGAGCCCAGAACTGGGTTGCCATAGTAACCATCGGCACACCTAAGGAATCAGGCAAGATTGTACCTAATTACAATATATACTTTATTTTAAGTCCCACCTTTACCACAGTTAAAACAACAATGGAATTCACACAACCAGCTCTCCACATGAAAAATCAATAACACGCTGTCAAGAAAAACGCCTCATGCATCACGCCAAATGAGATAATGGCACACACACTGACATTACAAGAGAGAAATGCAGATGTTCCTGTCTACACATTAACACTGTTTAGTTTGTGAATACCTTCACCCTGGAATGAGTGTTGTAAAAAGTCATCTTCCACTAACCTAACACTTTCACTTTCAAAATGCATAGAAAAGGCTACCTTTAAAACCAGTGTAAATAACATACTATATGTCAAAATAGTCTGTATAAATATAATGTATGTAAAGAGTTTCAATTGCTTTAGATGCATTTTAATGCATTGCCAACCTACACTAGCTGCTAGAGTACCGACCGTCATCAAAAGCCCTCGTAGCCTCATTTCTCCCTGGACCCATCCTGACCTGTCACACTTGTCTCCACCCGTGTTGTCCCTACAGCTGACACACATCCCGGTCCTCTGGTGGCATTCATCGGCATGCCCGTTACACTGGCACGGGCGGCAGTTGGGGAAGCCCCAGTGGCCTGGCTGGCAGCCGTCACAGTGCTGCCCATAGGCGCCCGGGCGGCAATGGCAATGTCCGCTCAGCTTGTGGCAGAGCCGGGTCACTGACCCTTCTAAGCTGCACCCACAAGCTAGACAGGCCAGAGGCAGGAGTGTGGAGGGAGAGAATACAGCATTTAGCATGTTATATAAAGTGTCAATAGGTGAACGTACACCAGAGCACTGTTAGAATAATGACCGCATCACAGCTGACTTACATTACCAATAAATCACGCAATCCTCAAAGAACATTTCTAATAGCCTAATAAAGTGCTTAGTTGAGAAGATAAAATGCTAAAGGGTCGATAAAGGATAAAGAGTGTTATGAGGTGGAGATGTCACTAGTCGAGGTACCATGGTGGATTGTGAAAATGGGTAATGTCAGAATCACAGATTCATTGGCAAATAAAGGAAAAGAGAAAACGTTTTGAATAGAATAGACACTAGAGGGCGATATGTAGTAACTCACAACAGACACTATAGACATTATAACACTACATTGAGGTAGGTATCAAACTCATCATCAAATTGTTATCGTGTGTCACACTGCACCAGATGTGGCTCACATTTCCAAACCCTTTGTGTCTCACCTATACACCCAGAGGGTCCAAAGCCATACGTTCCTGGAGCACACTGTTCACAGCGCCGCCCAATCACATTAGGCCTACAGCGACACTGACCACCCCGAACCTCACACACAGAGCTCATAGCTCCCTGGGGGTCACAGTTGCATGCTGGAGGAACAATGGACAAATACAAACACATAAAATCATAATAAAATAAAATAAAGCTTTATACTTTACATCTGGGGTGAGGAACCCTGGTCCACACCTGATTCTAATGAATAGGTCGTTATCTAACGACCCATTCATTAGAATCAGATGTGTTGGAGCAGGGAGACATCTAAAACAAGCATGCCAGTGGCCATTATTATTATTATTATTATTATTATATCAAGTCTAATCAATCCTCAGAAGTAAAACTGACTACACTGACATAAAATAATCAGGAAGAGATCAGTCAACGATAGAAGCCCGCATAGTCCAAAGAAAAGGTCTAATCAGTCACACTAACTAAAACATGGGTTTATGGTATGAAACATTGAAAAATCCATTTAACAAAAGATAACCAAAAAGGTTAAAGGTCAACATAAAATGAACACACAGACCCAGGGCACCCTCGTGAATAATGGCCGACATGCTGGTCATGAGTTTGGCACAGGTGTCGCTCATCTGGGGCCTGCTCACGGTCTTGGCAGCGTCATGGCAACGGTATCGCTCGAACGCCTGCTTCCTGTTGTTGGCGGCGGGATCGCCTGCGGTAAACATCTCCAGTGAGGTGTGTCGGGGCAGGAGAACCATCTGCAGCAGAGACACAGGACAAGAGACCACCGTTATTTGATGTGAGAAATGTCAACAGAAGAGCTGTGTTGTAAAGAGTGTGAGAAAGTGCTCCAGGCTTACAGAGTCTACCAGCACAACAGCATCGCTGGCAATGCCCGCAATGCTGTTGCCGTCCAGATAGCGGGTGAACTCAAAGCGAATTGTGTAGCTCACACCGGACTCCAGACACACAGGCTGGGGCACGACCGCAAACCTGGAACACACACACACAAACACACGCACACACGCACGCACGCACACACACACACAGAGTATACATTCATGGTTAGCCTTGGGGCTGTGTTGTGCTTTTGTGTGTATGTCTTTAAAACACACACAAACAGTATACATTCAGGGTTAGCCTTGGGGCTGTTTTGTGGTGTATGTGTGTGTGTGTGTGTCTTAATGTCGCATAAGAGTATGTGTGTTGTGTGTGCATGTGTGTGGTGTACTTGTCACTAGGGTGTTTAGATGACCACATTAGCATGAGGAGTAATACAATGTGGCTCATAATACCGTATGGAAAGTCATTTAGTCAAGTACTATGTGGCTGGTGAACCATACATTACATAATACTGTGTGTGTGTGTGAGGGTCTCTACCTGGCCCCCACAGGGAGGGAGACAGTGAGGCGGTCGTCGTCAGGGATGGTGTTGCCACAGGGACTGCTGGTTGGGATGGGCCCAGGACGGACCACTGTTATACGAACCTCCTCCCAATCCCGGGGCATCTACACCAGCAGACACATCTCGTCAGTTACGGCAGGGCGGACGATACAGGTGGGGCAACACTGGGTTAGTCACGCAGGCCAGGGGTGTTGTGCTGAGTATTGTCTGTTATCAAATCCTTTATAACTCAGGCTCTGCTCCTTGAAGTGTTGCTTCGCTGACCGATCTCTGTGTTCAATTAGTGAACAGGTAACCTCATATTTGGATACAGTATTCTCAAAGCACAACACGGTGCCTTTGAAATGTGACTGTGTTCATGATATACTGTAGCCCAGTGCATGTAACTGCCTTATTGCTTATTGGCTATGTCATAGGCCTGTGAGCTTTTACTGTCCAGGGGTTTATTAGTTCATTAGAATTGTCATGAACAGGTGCCACATGCACAAAAGAGAACAGAAGAGTAAACCATGCATTAAGAGAACAGTTTATCTACAGGACAAGAGAATAAATACACACACACGCACAAACCTGTGCCTCATAGCGAATGAGTAAGTCATATTCCATAGAGTAAGGGATGTTTGTGATGCGGAACTCCAGGGTGCCCCCTTCAGGTGCGCGGGAGAACCCCAGGCCTGTCCACGTAGCCGGCCGTCCTGGAGGGTACTCTCTGATCTCCACAGTACAGCCCTGAGAACAGGCCAGCATAATGCCTCAGTATTCATTACGACTGTTGTGTACATTCAAATACATCACCAATGCTCTCACCTGTCCCAGCTTGGCCAGCTCTGCCTCATAGAGGTAGTGGTCAAGAGCAATGATATAATACCCAGAATCCACTTGGGTACACTGGCGCCCTGTCATGTGACTACGGCAGTGACACTGACCACTTTGCATGGAGCACCTATGGAGAAGACATACAGTATATTGTAGTCACACATTTAACTACAGTTGGACACAACAGCCAATAGTATTTTATATGTGCTATGTACGGAACCCCTTCCAGATCTAACTAACTATCTATCTAACTAACTACTGAGTCATCAGTAATTTAAACCTAAAACTGAAAGTAGGCTGCTAATTACACAAATTCCTGTTTCTGCATTATCTTTTAACAAATATCCGCATGAGGGGTTATTTTGAGATGTGGAAGTTGCAGAGTTCGGTAGCGCTCAAAGCATGGGCGTAGATTTCGTTTCAACATTGGGGGGCATATAAAGCGGGGAGTCTGGGGGTTCTTTTGTAATGTGTTGTCATGATTTGGGTCGCGTTTCTGAATTTGTATGACCCTTCAAAAATCCATTCATTTTTTTTAAATGTAGTTTAGTCAGTCCACTCTCGTCTGGTATAAGCAATTTATTACAACAATAATAAAAAAAAAAAATCCATTCAAATCTTTTTTTTTTTACCTCATCTTGGGTGGATTTTTTTATATATCATAAATACTGCTTCTAAAATAGAAACACGATAAAGGGTTAATTCCGGGGAATAATAATGTATATTGATAGCAGGCATTTTTCTTTATTGAAACTTTTGGTATCTATTTTTTAAAACCCTTGTCAATTTATTAATTGAAAGAAGGAAATAGGACTTTGTTAAGGGAATATGGGGTTTGCCTTTATTTATATTGTATTGAATCGCCTTATCTAGTGTCCATAGAAACGTACCCTTCTTTGGATCAGTTTTGGCATTAGCCACCATACACTTTTGTGCTTTGACTGCCCTAATGGTTACATGGGTGGTGTAGCCAAATATGGGCATATTCTGAAAACCTGCAGTCGGCGAGGTTTGGACCCAAGTTTCCATTTAGAATTGTCATTTGTCATTACACTGTCAAGCGGTTCAATAGGCTACTACTCCGATATTGTTGGGCAGCCCCAGTGCGTCTTTCATGCTTTTATTGAGGGGGACACATCCCCTGAATCCCCCCTTAAATCTACGCCTATGGCTCAAAGTGAATTTGACAGTAAAACCACAGACATGAATGAGGTTGCATCTCAGGACCAAAGAGTGTCACTCACTGGTTGTCGAGAGCTCCGCCCACATCACACTCACAGCCTCTGCAGCCATTCACGTCGTGGCTCAGCGCCCAGTGTTCTGGCTGGGGGGCGGGACCAAGACAGGTGACAGACACAGACAAAGGCAAAGGCAAATACCCTGTTATTGACAAGGACACTTTTATGACTTTCTGAACGGACTCTTTCCGATTGGTTTCGGGTTACTTGTTTACATGGGATGTCACCTAATGGGGTGTGGTGGTTACATGCGCCGTCACACCTTATCGGAATTGATGTTAAACATACACACATTATCTAGCTCATAATGTGTCCCGCTAGCTAATGGTAAAACCGACTATAGCTGTTGGAGAGTGAGGCTAATTGTGTGACTGGTGAAGAACTGTACGGCTCCAGATGAAGTCACCGTACTTATTCCCATTCACTTATTTGCGCTCATCAGAGTTGCTATGTCTACTTTTTACCGTTCTCATAATACATCCATTGTACAGTGGATGTGCAGAATAGTTTGCCAGCATCACCATAGACTGTATTGACATCACACAAAACATAAGACGGGGAATGCTCATTAGAACGCACCCAGTACCCTTCTTTCAATCGGGTCATGGAACGGGTTATACTACCTCTCTGCTTCGGAATAAAATTTCGATTAGGTTGGCCGTTTCTCTTCTGATCGTGTTATATATACGGAGCATTTTCATTTGGGTTGGGCTTTTGACCCCCATTCCAATCGGACTAATAGGGTCCATGTAAACACAGCTAGTGTATCATTCCCTGTTCTACCAGATGGGGGACTTCCACTTTGCTCCACTGTGATAGCAAGTTAGCAGTAGGTGAGGTATGAGTTGTGAGAGCACATCCTCTATTGTCAAATGATATATATCCCTCTAGGTATAATTATTATGTTCCCCTTTTCACCCTTGTTTTCTCTGTGTTCTACAGAAGGCGCTGACTTGAGAGCAGATATAAATAATGACCTTTACACAGCTTACCTCAAACAGAGACTCGCTCTCTGGCCTGACCTCTAAAGACCTGTGTGTTTTAGAGCTGCTGTAACCCAACTCTAACCGGACAGGCCTGACGTCCCTGGGCTAAATTTAAGCACAGATGCCAGGCTGAGGTTTGCATTCCTGGCTACTACTTATGGCCAAGCAGGCCTGAGGGAAGAGGGGAGCTATAATAGAAGGTGTAATCACCAGCAAACACCTTGGAGGACGTGACAGAAAAAGAGAACAAGAAAGAGAGACTTTTTACCTTTTGTTTTGTATTTGACACCAAATGAGATTTGGATGGAGATGTATTCCATTCAAGAGCTACGCATATCAGAAACACAAAGTAAAAAAGTGCAACATAACTTAAGACTAGTTTACCATTTATTATGTATTATTTAAGTTTGTCACTACCCAGTTCAGAGGGAAAGAGGAAGATAAAAGAGAACAAAGGGATTTGTTCTAGCCAGGACTGGTTTTAGGCGTCGTGAGGGAAAGGTGAGAGTTACTGTGACAGTTGGGCTGTCAGTCTGACTGAGAGTGGTCTCTTACCAGACACTGGTCACAGCTGTGTCCAGTCACCAGGCGCTTGCAGAAGCAGTCTCCGCTCACGGGGTCACACTGGGAGTTGCCTGACACAGTGCCCCTGTGGTCACACCGGCAGGCTGGGAGGGGGGAATAGCACAGGGTCTGTTAGCGTATCCCAGTGAAAAGCCTGCTGTTCCGAGAGCAACCAATATGGTGGTGAAACAGACCTTCATCACGGGTAGATTATTAAAACGCCATGATATATACAGTATCTTTTTTAAACACAGTGAGCAGTTTATGTAGCAACATGTGTTTTCAGTCTCTTTTATATTACATGTCCTTATTTCATAACATAACATAACATAACATAACATAACATAACATAACATAACATAACATACTGTAATTGACGTAACTGTGTAGTACAGTACATTCTGAATGTGATTTAAATCAACATAACAACAAAGCAAAGCCCATTTGAAATGAAGCTATAATTGGTTACTACTCATTATGTACATTATGAGCCATATTTCCGCATTATGAATAGAAATACATAAGGTATATCAAGTAAGCGCAGGTAATCTCTTCTACATGAGTTGCCAATCTAGGCTTAAACAAAGCCTGGTACTAGACTAAACACTGGGCGCAGAGCACAAAGCCTCCATAAGCCGTAGCCATTAGTCTGGCCCTACGAGTGGCGGCAAAACCCAAGGCAAACACTGGCCCACACTGGTCTGGTGCTAACACCAGTCATAGCAGTGTGTACTCACGTTGGCAGCCCTGGGCCTTGTCTGTGCTCAGGCCAAAGTGTCCCGGCCTGCACCTGTCACAGCGTGGGCCCTCCACGTGGGCCTTGCAGCGGCACTGACCTCCCAGCATGCCCAGGGGCGGAGCAGTGTGGCTGTCGCACGTCCCGCCGTTCTCAGAGCCGTCCGGGTCACAGTCGCAGGCTGAACACCAAAGATCAGAAAAATCACATCCCTAGCCATCATAACACAGATACTGTCAATAGCACACGCTGTCTTATGCAAGCACAACGCCTATCACAGTAGTACCACCATGTCTTCAGCTGCATGTGACATGCAAACATCACCACAAGTACAAGCACACTCACATGCATGCACATCAGTGTCTTGCTCATTCACGTCTAGTTCCTTTCAAACTAAGGCTTTTTATGTGAATTGCGGCAGTGACGAAACGACTGACCAGGTCTATTGCATCCTGGGAAGAGAATGACATCACACTCCCTCTGTGTGTGTGTTGTAATCAGAGTTTAGGCTTGTCGCGGTAATTACAATATTGATTTATCCTGCGGTATATGGACATAACCTCGATCATACCGCGATGATATTGTATTTACACTCGTGTTGCTCACATTAAACAGTTAAAGTGCTGCGCTGCTCCTGTGCTCTTGTCTGACTGCTTGCAGGCAGCGCAACACACACACACACACACACACAGATCAGACAGCAACAGGTGATACGTGTTCCTCAAGGCCAATGAGTATTTTATTGTTTAGGTAAAGGTGTTTTTCCCGACGACTGCATAACTCCAGGCATTTGTTTTGTTTGCTTCAAGGTTTGTAGCCTACTTAGCCAATGAAACTGGTGTAACCAATCACAACGAATAAATCATTTCACACGACAATAGCGTAAGAGGTACGTTTAGAATTGCCGAACAGTTTTCCGTTTGCTTTGAGTTTGCTGCAAACAGTTTAAAGGAGGTAGTTCCAAAGTCCTTATAGGCTATATAATGTCTCTGGTAGTCCTCAGCGAACACACATTGACACTGGACGAAGGGCAACAGTTTATATCTAATATGTTTGGAATGTTTACACAAATGTTCAAAATTCATGTACAAAGTAAACATATTCGCCACAAACATTTTCCAATTCTGAACGCACCTCTATATAATTCTGCTGCTGGTTAATAATTCCACCGGTCTACAGAAAACAGAAAAAAAAGTGTGTGTTTTAAATCGCTGCAAACCTGATATGATTATAGTAAGTTTTCTTAATACAACACTTTTGGTTCGCTTCACAATGCACACTCCTTACCCACATAGCCTACTGTAACGGTCTCCCAGACATATAAACTGCATCACTTTCATCCTAAAATACTGGATGAAGTTACGGCTGCGTCTGGACAAAATCATCGAACGTAATGCACAACCAACCTTTACGGCGACAGTGTTGGATGCTTGTTTTGATGGTGCAATGTTTTGTAGTGACAGTAGCTACTACTGTATATTATTATAAAAAGTTTCCTGTGTTTCAGTTAAACTTCTCCCTGTTTCCATTGTTGACTCTGGATTACATAGTCAGTCATTCTAACCTTGTCTTATCTTGTATGCCCTTAAAATGACCTTAAAATAATGTTTATGCGATAATTTCTTAGACAATTAATCGGCCAACAAAAATACTTATCGTGACTGAGCTCCTGATCTGTTTACATAGCCTGGCTGACATCGCATGCATGTGTGTGTGTGGCCCACAAAGAATTTGTTATGGGCTGATGCTCTAGTCTACAGGCAGAAAATAATATAGTCACCTTTATGTTGTATCATCACAGTAGCACTAACCTATGCAGGCCCTAGGATCCCTGATGTCCTTGCTGGGGTCCTGGTAGTAGAAAGGCTTACACAGCTCACAGTTGTGTCCCATGGTGTTGTGGAGGCAGTAGTCACACACCCCTCCACTGACGTTGCCCGTGGACAAGTACACGGCCATGTCAAAGTGGCACTGGCTGGAGTGGCCGTTACAGTTGCACTCTGGGAGAGGAACACACATTAATGTGAAAAATACATCACTTTTACTAGCGTGTTTGATGTGTTATGTATTTTTTTGGCCACTGGGGGGCCAGCCTTTACATACGTAAAGTCTGGGACACAGCACTGCTAACTGCATCAGTACCCGCCTACTTGACAAGCAAGGTATTTTGATTGAGGACGACCAACTACGTAAGTCAATGGCCAAGTCGGCCGTTAAACTTGCAATGAGGAAAACTGAACAACTGGACTCTGGCTGTTTACAGGTCTGCACAATTAGTAGGCTACAGTTACTGATTAAAATAAATGTTTAATTAAAAATTGGTAAATAAAGCACTGCGTTATCGTTGCACCGGAAATTACGGAGACATACTTGAGTGAGTGACAAAGCTAACAATCTATGTATATCGACAGTATTACTTCCAGAAAGTCAGAGAGTCCTATGTCGAGCTTACAGGGATATACTGTATGTAACAGACGTTTAGCACAGTTGCTTATGACGTAGTGCTAATGAACGGGGGAGGCTGACACTAAATTGACATCAATGACGTGAATCACAGAGTGATTTCATGCTGATTATGACGCTTTTCCACTGCCTGGTACCGGCCCAGTTTTGGTACATGGTACCTGCGATTCTTTAGATCTGTCGTTTGTTGTTGTGACATTGTTTGCAGTAGGGTATGTCCCAGTGCAATGATACAGTCAGACACGATTTTCCTTGGCTAAGATGGTGTTGTTTGTTTTTATGTGAAATATATGCTGTAAAGCCCTTTGAGACTGTAATGTGATTATGGGCTATATATATATATACATATAAACATTAAATAAAATTCTTGACCAATCAGTAGTCTGCAGGGTTTTCACATCACCTGTTGGTATCAGTTTGCTTTTAAACCTCGACAGTAGTGATACCGAAAAAGTGCCAAATACTATCCACAAATGTTGCCCGGTGGAAAACCATAAAGGTGAGTTATGTCGAGTCGATACCATATGCAATAATAAGCAGTAATTCTTAAGATGCATTATAAAAGTACTTTAACTATATACTACAATACCCAAAACATCACGATCCTGGATCTCACACACTAACGTCCACTTTATTATTACTACACGCCAGTCACAATTATTCATCATGTTCATGTAGTGTGTTAAATATCCATTAGCATTCAAGATTCTGCAGAGCATCCAGAATAGGTCACCATCACGTCACTCTCATACAAGTCAGATTTTACACACAGATGCCCTTTAAGAAACTGTGGCAAGATCTGTATTATGAAGATCCTTTATGTGCCTCATTTTTGACATGATTTATAGCTACATGGACAAATCCCCTGTCATGGACTAAGTGATTCAAACCCAAATAAGATAAATTACTGCAATTTGGAATGAGACTATGTATTATTATCATCTGTGTGTAATTACCTGGCTTAACGCCAATGGAGGTGATCCAAGTTAATGTGGCTAGTTCTGTCTAGATGTGTACCCTGATTGACTGACAGGTCAGTTGTGTTGCACCAGTGACAAAAGGGACACCTTCTTAAGTTCTGCTGAGTAAATGCAGTTGTCAGTATAGCTCCACCTATCTTCAGCCAGTGGAACTGCAATAGCGACACAGTAAAACCCCAGGCTGTGAGGGGATAAGGTGATGTCGTCCACTCACTCTGGCAGGCGTGGGTGTTGCGCCCCTCGGCTGGTCTCCAGGGACGGTCATTGTGGAAGTCATCACACAGCTCACAGTTTAGACCCTTGGTGTGGTGGTTGCACACGCACCTGCCATGGACCTGGAGGGAACCAGGGGGTGTGGTTACTGTCATAACATCCTCAGGCAGGGGGTGTGGTTATCGTCATAACACCCTCTGGCAGGGGGTGTGGTTACTGTCATAACACCCTCAGGCAGGGGGTGTGGTTATCCTCATAATACCCTCAGGCAGGGGGTGTGGTTACTGTCAATACACCCTCCGGCATGGGGTGTGGTTATCGTCATAACACCCTCCCGCAGGGGGAGTGGTTAAACACTGGCATCAGACACCACTAGAGGGCGTTGCCCCTGCTAAAGAGAACTACGCTGTAAAATCTGGTGTCTCCACGCACGTCAGATGCCACCAGTGGGCATTCGTCTAAAGAAATGATGCACTGACACACCAGATACATTTAAATACACCTTTACTCTGCTGGTCTCAACAGAGTTTAAGTTCAACTTTACAAGAACAAGAGATACCAGAAAGGTTATATTGTGAAAGAAAAGGCTGCATACTGTATTTGAACCATGTTTTACTAGTCAGTAGCGTCAGTCAGTATTTGTAGCTTTCATTTCATAACCCACCATTCCTTCTATGTCGTCTCTGATTCCGTCAATGGGGGCACACTCTGAGGCGTGGCCGTAGCAGAAGCAGTTGCCGCGGACGATGAGCTCGTGGATGGCATAGTAGTATTTCTCTTTGATCTCAGGCCTGGAGTCCAGCAGGTTGTCTCCCAGCGTGTGCAGCTTGGTGAAGTTGACCCGCAGGTTGGTGATCTTCAGCTGGTCTGCAGGGGGCAGCAGAGAGGAAGAGGACAGTCATCAATAAATACAGATAACTGCAATTTTTGGGAATTAGTAGTCAATAAATGCATCGATTTACATTTATGGAATTATTTATAGGGTACTTTTAGTATTTGCGGCTAACTTCCGAGAACTGTTTTGAGGTTCCACAATACACCATTGCTGTGAAAAAACGGTCCATTGTAGTGAACAGAGTCGCCGCGACTCTCTTGTACATGGCTCTGCCTGTACAAACCATGTGGGCTTCTGCAGAGACTGATAACAAGCCATTCATTAGAATCAGGTGTGTTGGAGCAGGGAGACATATAAAACATGCAGGGCAGTGGCTCTCCAGGACCAGGGTTGGGCACCCCTGAATAGGCTAAACAGAAACAGTAAACGGTGTTTAATGTTGTGTTGATTTACTTAACCTAAACTTACTGATAAAGACACACGGGTGTCATACCGAAATTGTATCCCCTGCCGGAAACGGATTGCCGTTTTTGGTACCGCGAGTAATAATGTTTTTATCTGGGTCAGTGATCGGTCATATCATACAAAACATTTAACGTTATGTCCGTAATAAGAACAAAGATAGAATATGTCTTTAACTTTAACGTTTCTTGTTTAACCGAATATCACTTTGTGTTGTTGCTAGCCGCTAGCCAAGCTATCATAACCCTGTAGCAGTAAGAGGTTTCGTGCTATGTAACCCTTCATTAATTAATAATTAATTGGTGCTTATGGGTACATGGCTGTTTGGCAGGCAAGGATGGCTGCGATGTTGTGATATTATATAATTTAACCTTCATTCATGAAATAATGTGCTTAGTAGATACATGGCTGGTAATCAAAACGTACCACCCTGTTCCTTCACAGGGCTGTGTGACTAGCTGCTGCTGTGTTTATGTGGTTGACACGAACAGCAACAAACTACATTCTGCCTCCCGTATCCTTTACTGTAGTCTGGATGGCGAGTTGGAATTAATGCACAATATTAACACCTTGAAAACACTGCTGAAAATAAGCCATATGTGGTTCAAAACCCATAAAACTATATTCAAACCGCATTTGAGTACTAGCAGTAAAGCAGTCTTAGCCTCACGTCAACACACACACGTGGAGGGCGGGGTGGGCAGTGGCTTGTTAAATTTAAAGCAACAGTCACTGAAGTCTGACCGTTTTTCGAGAGTTGTGGTTGTGATCGTGCTATTCCACATAATTTACGTGGTATTTTCACCTGATGGTCAACTACATTGCTTTGAGAAGTCAATGAACTGTGTCAACAAGTGAAAATGAGCATGAAATGACTCCTTTAAATATTATTTTAGCACCACATACAGTACATATTCATTGACATTGTAAATCCATTAGAGAAACATAACGTGATTTATTAAAATGCCTCAACAGTGCTCCCCTGTACAGTTATCCTAACAAACCTGCCCCATATTAGATACACGGCTGTGATTGGTCCTCTCAATTGCCAGGTTTGAGAACATACCTGAATATAGAGGTTGGCCAGACATATCTGCCAGAGCAAATGAAAGATAAGCTCTAAGATCTGTCTGATTCCCAAGCTAAGTGCCTTGAGTATATATTTTGAATATGGTGGCATCATTTAGGAAAAAAGAATAGTAGATATATCAAACAGAGTCACAACACACACACACACCTACACACACACAAACACACACAAACCCCTTCCCCCATCCTGCCCCGAGCGCATAATGGTGCCAAGTCTCCTTAAGCATTGTGGGTGAACAATGATTACTGACCTGGGACAGACATAGGTCAATTGGGATTAAGGGGTCATGTTTGGAATAAGGTCTGGGCAGGGAGAAGCAGCGGAAGAAGGTTTAGACAAGCTGAATGAGCTGAATGATGTCCAATAGACCTCAGTACTGTAGTTCACTCCCACATAAGCTAGATGCTCTATGCTAAAGACATCTAGTTGTTGTGAGCTGGTTTGCACAGGGTAAGGCAGCCTCTGCTCACAAGGGCTGACTGTCTGCATGCTGCTAGCTAGGCTAACCCAGGTGTTAGTCTGGACCCAGCAAGCTTGTGTTAGACGGGACATTTTCTATTGTATATATCTGTCATCGGCCAGCTGTTCAGCAGCATAGAATACATTGCTTCTCGTGTAGATGCACGCACACAGGCGCGTGCGCACACACACACACACACACACACACACAAGTACACACGCACACAACTGTCTCACACACACGCACACACCTTTCCACACGGGCACATTGAGAGACATCACTGTAGCTCATAAGCCTACAGTAAACTAAAAGGAGCTGCATTTGGGTATTAAGCTGGCGTTCTCATTGAACCTACTGGATGGATGGTCAATGATATTCACATTCTGAGACCCAGAGGAAGATGAAAAGCTGCTAGCAATATGAGCAAGCAGATCTGCAGTATGTGTGTGATATCCTTTCACACACATACTGTATAGTGTACACAGGCCTGTTTTGTTCGTCAAGACCTTGACACAAAAAGCACCCCACCCCCCCCCCCCCATACAAACGTTGACATTGTTCTTCCACCTAGGGCCGTTTCCAATACCTGCTGTAGGTGAATAGGCCATACAAGAAAAGAGATGTTCATTCACAGAACTCTATACAGTGTATGGTACACTCTATGATGTACTGTATGTACACCTATTTTTAACCAGATAAGACTCGAGGCCCCTTAAGACTTCTAGTTAACCAGTAACTTAAACTCATTCAGGATTTGCTGGATTTGCTTTTTTATGACATTCCGAAGAGATATGCATAAATAATAATTAATGTATAGCCTTTAGGTATTACTATGTTGGTCGTTTTCACTATCTATACTTTTATCTCTAAAAAAGTGGCAAACTGCAGTGAAACTTGCAATTTTGCAAATTATAATGGAGGAAAAGGAAGGGGGTGTTTCAGCCTTAAATAGTGCACCACAAATGAAAATAGACATGTATGCATGTTCTAGGCAAATCAGTAGTATTTGTGTGTCAGTAGTAACTTGTTCGAGTTACTGGTTAACTAGTTAATGAGAGACAGTAATCACTCAAGCTTTACCCTAGAGTACAGTAGATACAAGAAGATACACTGTATATATGTCCACACAGGTACAGTGTTCCTACTGATGCATTTAGCTTTCAGCAGCATAGCGACTAACTGTAAAGTATGCTAAAAACAATCTCTCAGAGGACAACGACTTGTGTTAGCTAATGTCTTAATACAGCCCTTCAGCAGTAAAGAGGTCAGAGGTCTCTCTGAGGGCCCAATTATGCAGAGATGTTTCAAACGAGAACAACAAGCCTCCCACTACATAGGAAAGTGGGCTTGAGCTTTGGATAAGCTCTCGTGTCTCGCTACTAAAAATATGAGGGGGAGACATTGTGAAAGAGAAACAGCTGCTTTTCACATCAGGCCACATGTTTTCTGTCTGGCAACATAAAGGACAGCCATGTTTTACAGCTCATAGAAAAGGCTTTAACTCACAATGAAATTGTCGGCTAGTTAGATTGATTGACATGGTTAAATGATAACAAATTATAATACTGTGCATGAAGCGATGTCAATCAACTTGTTTTCATCTTCAACAAATATTACTAAATATGATCTATATAAAAATCATTGTCTAACATGCAACTTTCCAGAATGTTCACATGTGGGTAAACTATCATGTGAAGGATTTCTTCTATAGCAATTTCTTTAACATTAGGTATTGACATTGCTCAAATACTATCGGTTTTGTTTACAGAAATGGAGAGTTATTATAAAAAGCATTATGGCAATGCACTGTATGACCATCAGTGGGACTGATATTGTGACTTACTCTGAATGTTGGGGCTGTAGGGGTCCTGAATCCTGATGGCTGGATCTAGTACCCTGTAGATCACCTGGAAGAGCAACCACCACGATGACACATTGCTAACCCAAAGTGAATTACGTTGGTGTGATCTAGAGAAATGGCTAACTGCTGACGGTAACTCTTGTCCAATCAGCACTCACCTCGCCCCCAGTAGATGGTTCAATGTCAGAGTAGCGTGACTCGCAGATGACATCATCGACGTGAAGCAAAGGGCCCGGGGAGACGCCGGGGAAGGCTGCGGCACAGTCGTAGCCAAAGTAACGGTACACTTGCCAGGTTCGACCAAAATCGGCTGACCGTTCGATAAGCAAGGCCGCCGGGCGGAATGTCTGTAGGGAATAGGGAGGGTATTAGCCTACATTTAATTTATTTACTGGTGTCCTGTTGAACATACTTCCTTTACACTTTGTTTCTACGCTGATACAGTACTTTGAAAGCCTATTTTATTCATAACAGTACTGGTCTGACTTAAATTACGTTAACTTAAAACTTTGACTACAACCTTTTTTTTCTTAAGACATCACACCTTTAGTTAAGGTTCAGGTTAAGGTTATGTGCTTGTGTTTGAAGAAGCAGATAAGTCAAGACGAAGACAAAGATTTTGCCAACCTTGAAGGTCATGATCAAGTGGGTAAAATGAAATTCTGCTTCCAGGTCCAGCTGGATAAACACATTTGACTTTCCTACAGAGAGAAACAAACAATAAGGTCAGGACTACATTGATTCACTGTTACATGTGAACCGGCGTCGTCTGTACTTCAGACAGATTATGAATGAACACTAGAATATGGGATATGGAGACCCATGGCTGCGGTAAGTGGAGTACCAGCAGAGCTTTTGGCTGGAGGAAAGGCTTGTGGGAAGGAAAAGGTACTTGGTCTTGGCAGAAGAGATGGAGAAAGCAGGCTGAAAAAAAAGCCCACACACTTCCTGAAAACTATTATTCTCAGGAACACTCCATAGTGGCACTGTGTGTGTGTGTGTGTGTGTGTGTGCGTGCCTGTGCCTACATTCTGTATGCCTACTGTATGGGTGTGTCTGAGTTTTGTGTGTAGGTGTACTGTACAGTATCTGTATGTGCATCCTTGAGTACAGTACATGTACCGTATGATTGCGGTTTTATGAGTGTGTGCACGTTTGTGCATGTGTCTTCTTGGGTGTATGCATTTGCACACGCACGGACACATTCCAATGGAAATCACCTTTATACCATGTAAAACACTAACAATTAGTGTGTGTGTCTGAATGAAGGGAGAGAGAGAGAGAGAGTGTGTGTGTGTGTATGCGTGTGCGTGTGTGTGTGCGGTGTTCAGGTTGATAACACGCGTGCACACTAATATATCTACAGTACATGCATGGATAGAAAAACCACATGGAAGGCACGCACACACACACACACACATTTTGCACACTGTGCTTAAATGACTTCCAGTACATGTACCCACACAACTGCCACCAGTGCTATGGAATTGCCATGGAGACGCCATGGAGAAACCGGGAGTGTAAATATAGTGACAACTTCCTGGGCCATATGTTACTGTCCCTCTGTGTGCTGCTTCATAAATAGAGCTGAAATGAGCCTTGTGTTCGTGTTGGGAAAAACAAGTACAGTGTGCCACACTGCCTATAAATGATTCAAATGATTCAAATGTCATTCTCTTCCTCTCTCTGGCTTTGATACGGCCTCTTGCCTATTCTCCACCATTTCCGGCCGCCTTTCCCTCGGAATTCTTTGCTTTTCCACAAAGCTTCTGTTTCTGCTGGTTGGACCCTTCCTAATCCTTTGTCATGCTAACTATTGTTCCAACGTAGAATTTATTTTACAAGCACACGATAACTAAAACAGAAGCATTACTAAATCAGTGTACCTAATTATATTATCCCTGCAGTACATCAAAGTGGCTTCATCCCTCATTTCTCAATGTCATGGTCTGCAGTCCACCTCCATGGTTTCTCCCTATTTTCTAGTCCTTGTTTCCTCCCTGGGTTCTAGTCCGTGTTTCCCTGGGTTCCAGTCTGTGTTTCAGTGGGTTCCAGTCCGTGTTTCAGTGGGTTCCATTCCTTGTTTCCGTGTTCCAGTCTGTGTTTCCCTGGGTTCCATTCCGTGTTTCCCTGGGTTCCAGTCCTTGTTTCCCTGGGTTCCAGTCTGTGTTTTTCCTGTGTTTGTGTTCCGGTTCTTGCCCTTGCTGATGGATGATTAGTTTCACCTGCCGCTCGTTGTGTTTCCAGTGGTCTGTCTGGTCTTCCTGTATTTTAGCCCTAGTGTGTTCTGTAGTTAGTCTTTGTCGGATTAGTATTTCATGTCAGCCCTCTGTTTTGTGTGTTCCTGTTCGGTATTAAATACTCTGAACGCCTGAGTGTCCTCCACGCCTGCACCTGTCTGACACTTAATTGTAAAAGCTATTCCACTATCAGATTAAAGGGCTAATGGGAACACAAACTAAGAGTTCCAGACTATTCCGTGGCCGTAGCAGCACACGTCTCACCGTTCTCTGACTGCCACCAGGACTTCTTGTGGTCAGCTTTGAAGGTGGTGATGACGTTGTCTATGCGGTGGCTGATAGCGTTGAATGTTTGCTCGTAGGGTCGCCGCGAGTCGCAGAAGAAACACTTCTTCTCATCCTGCAGAAAGGGAGGTCAAAGGTCAGTTCAGCAATGATGCCCTTATCTGCAACCCTAATATTTGTACTCCACACACACACTGACCTGAAGATGGCTGACTATGCAAAAAGGCTCTCTCCTGCTAAGACCGCAGGTGGATGAGGCCTTCAGATTCCTCTCACGACCCACCAGTAGGTCTCCCGTTGCTGGGTAACAGCTGCCATGGGCACAGCTGTGGGCAGGGTCGGGCTCCTGGGCACCAGCGGAGGCCAGGGCTGGAGCGGGTGGGATGGAGAAAGAGGAGGAAGTCAATTAGAGAGATCAGGAAATGGAGTGGCAGAACTGATGGCTGCTGGTGGCGGAGGTCACTATCTTCAATATATCACTCCCCTTCCTTCCTTCTCCAGAAACGGACTTGTGAGCTCTTATCGCTCCCTTAAGTGAAGAGGACGCCCTCAATGACAGGCTGGTTTAGTCGAGGAAGCCAAATGGGTTCTCAAATCACAGACTAGCACAGTCTACGTGAGCCACATACACACACTCTGCAGCCGCTGTGTAACGGGTCATGGAATTGTTAAAAAACATTATTATGTTTTAAAAGGTAGAGACCCAGGTAAGCCATTCTGGAGAACAAACTCCACATCAAAAGAAATACACCTAAGCTCCGTCCCCCACACATTGGTCTAGTGGTGCGGTCTGTCTGTGTTCCCATTTACAGAGGCTGTGTAGAAAAAAACGCCATATTATTTTATGGCTCACACATAGGACCTCTAGTGGACAGTGAGGGAGAGAGTCACTGAATTTGACAAAGGGTTTACAGGATCATCATCACTGAGCTCACCTTTAAACATAGTGAGCGCATGGTTGCCGAGTGGCTCACACTCACTCCTCTACTCCTCCCCCTGAGACTCTCATAGTCGTGCACCCTTCTCTACCCTCCCAATCTCTACCCAGTAGTCACATTGTTGTGAACAGTTGTGTTTCAAACATAAGAGGTCTCCAAGAACACATAAGAAAATAAAATGGGTTTTAGCTATTCCTAAGAACAGCATAGCTACAATGTGTTTCCAACTACAGAGCGTATGAGAATGCAAACAAGTCTATCTGTAAGTGTGTGTACGCTGTGTCTGTGTCTGTCTCTAGGTGCTAGTTTGAGACGGGCTGTGACTGAATATCTCTGCGTGGGAGTAGGGAAATAAACCTTCATGACAAGTAACAGCCGTCACACATTCTACTTGACGTTGTATGCCTGCGCTGTGTGCGTGTGTGTGTGTGCGTGTGCATGTCTGTCTGGGGGCATTAGGCCAGTGGAGACTTACAGACTGGATGTCTGCTCTGACTGAGGGTCCATACCGATCATAACAGGTGCTTACAATTCCACTAATATATTGTATTATTTCTGTACATCAAAGTATCACATTGTTCAACTGTTGAAAGTGGGGGTACTGAAGATACCTTGGATGGAGGATTATTGAAATGAAAGTTAGCATGTGACAGAAACCTTCACAAACATTATTAAATTAGTAATGAAATATAAAGCATTTTGGAAAATTCGTAAAAACGTGTGCTTGTTTTGTTTCCTGTGGGATGATATTTGGTTACAAAGTAATCTCAAAGAGTTTACATATTCGTCTGTCCACTGCAGATGATTTAGTACTTTGGATATCTGGCAAGATGTTTGCCAGTGAGCCCATGAACACCTTGAGAATGTTGCTAATGGCCTTGGAGGATATTTTGTAGACTGGAGAAACTATGGTTGAATTGTTGAACAAGTTGATGTGATGATGGGAAAAAGAGCAGCATGAGAGATTAGAGTGAGAAAGAGAATACATGCAGTGTGTGTGTGTGTGCGTGTGTGTGTGTCTTCTGTGTATGTGTGTCTGTGTGTGTATGTGCGTGTTCTCACATGTCTGTGTCTGTGTGTGTGTGTGTGTGTGTCCAGAGAAAGAAGGACCTGTAATGCACTACAAAGCCTGGAGAAACCACAGTTGCAACTTGATATCTATTTTGGACACTTTTGGCACATACTCAAAGGTGTGTGTGTGTGTGTGTGTGTGTGCGTGTGTGTGTGTGTGTGTGAGTGAGTGAGTGAGCCAGTGCATGAGAGAAAGAGAGAGAGAGAGAGAGAGAGAGAGAGAGAGAGAGAGAGAGAGAGGGGGGAAACAGGAGAGACTGAGATGTCTGATGTAGTCTACTATTTAATCACCAGGTTTCTCAACATCAGCTTTTATCTCTGTGTCTTGGTGTTTGTTTGAAGACTTTTGTATATCAAAAAATGATACAGGCCAACAACTATAACACTATAATCATAGTAAAAACAAAAATATGTATACCGTACTTTATATATATTTATATCCCAAACAAGTAAGGTCATTGGAGTAAGTGTGGTTACGTCATTGCTTAACTTTGTTAAATTAACATCCCATAGTCTTACAGTGGATGTAGTCTTACATGTAGAGTTTGATACATTTACCACATTATTTGAATCATTAATTAGTTGCAATAGACATAAAGCAATAGGGTTAACGGTATAGTCAGGGATTCTGGAGAAGACTGTTGATATTTGATATTTGTCCCTTCAATGCCATAGGGTGATCTGCCTAACTAATTGGAAAAACATAATCTGGTGTAGAAACACCATATTATCTTTTCAGCACAAATATGCAGCTAGCGGACAATGAGTAGATATTCGCTGAATTTGACAAAACTTTTTTTTATCTTACAATCACTGACTTTACCTTGAACTGAAACAAGTTAAGTGTATTACAGTATCTACAATATTTGACACTTTTATACTGTACATGTAGAGGTGTGTCCAAGTCTCAAATCAATCTGAAAGTAGAATACAAAGTCAAGTCAAAAGGCATGTAATTCATCTAAACACTGTGATAGATATACTGTACGTTTAGAGGTATGTGTAATTCTGGCCACATCGACTCACAATTTACACATGCTGTAGTAAGATGTCAGAAATAATGTAACGAGTAATGTAACAAGTAATGTAACAAGTAATGTAAGAATTAAGATGCTTGCATGTGCTTTGTTCAATTGTGTGAATTCAAGCACAATGCTTTAATGGTTGTTGTTCTGATTAGTTTAGGATTTTATTGGCACTGATTTGATCACATATGATTTATCAATGAAAATATATCATACGTAGCAGCTTTATGCTACAAAATATGGTGATATACTGTATGTTATTTAGCACAAATAAGCATGATACAACTACTGCATTGAGTATGACTCTTTTGCATTTCACCTAGACCTACAGTACACAGTGGTTAGTTACTGTGACAGGCAAATCATTTGGGTTACACTCTCTTCCAGAGCAGTAGATATTAGACAGCTGTACTTGCATGAAGCCAAATACATACTGCTATCTGAAATAAACAGAAGACACACTGTCCCTTGTTACTGTCGAGCCAACAGTGTGACAATCTGGTTTGACGACACGACATCAAACGGTGGCACGCTTGACAGCCCACGCTGCTTGACAGGACCCCGGAAGGAGCTGGTGAGCGAGGCGGTCCCAACAAGGCGAGGGAACGAGGGAGATACAAGATAAAAGGCACATGGTGGCACAGAGAAGTGAGGAGAGAGCCGTGGATAAGCAGCAGAGGAGCGAGGTAAACAGAGGAGAGAACCAGGGTGGGAGAAAGCGCCAGGCTTAGTAGTGGAGAAGACAGCAGCCTGTCTCTCTTATCCTCTCCTCTGCACAGCCATAAATGGAGACTAGGCAGGGAGGAATGTGGCCTGACAGCTGAGAGAAGTAAAGGGGGTAGAGGGGGCTATCTCAGAGCTCACAAAGCGCTGCTGTTCACCCAGCCATAATGTTGAGCCGGCAGGCTACTGCTGTAGACCTGAACCATAGTGATACAGCTCACCGCTCGGGCGTCTGTTCTGTCCCACAGCTCACAGGGCTCACACTTTAGATGTGGCCAATGTTACACCTGCACTTCAGTTTACCCTCTCTCCCAGCGCTGGCCATCGTTTGTGCCTAAAACTATTGAGTTTAGAACAATTGAGTTTAGAGTTCTGTCAATCTTAACTGTTGAGGCTCCACAGACATGGGATCGCATTGCTGTAGATTTCAATCAGAATGATAGACCTGATTTACACCAACCAAAGCAACCAGCCTTCAAACACTTGGATGAATCCCCCCACTGGTGAGCTTTTATCCCTGACTTTACACTCACTATACAGTTCAGGTTCAGCTATAGGCAGGGCAACATTACATTTACTACAGAAACTCAAAGACAAGCATGACATAACATAACACCCCCATTTACCTCTTTTCAAAAGAAGGCTAAAGCACAGGACACAGACAAATATCAATGTCACTAACAGAGGGGCTAGGTTAGCCTGCAAGAAAGGCTGTTTCAACCCCCGTCGAGCATATTTGAAATCTTGATTATTAGATTGTCTTTCCATTCAGTTGTTCTGCCGGTAAATCTGTTCATGTTAACTACTTAGATGTCACTGAGCTCCACTAAGGTGAGAGGCAGGGGCCTTATAGTGTATGTGTGTGTGATGTGCTAGTGGCTTCATTGGTCACACCAAAGTAACACATTCCACTGTGACGGACAGAGGGGGAACCTCTACCTACAGTAAACAATGACAGCAGCAATCACCTAAGCAAACAGACAACCGCTTACTCTTACTGTAATTAAACAGGGCTCATGCTGGTCACAGTAGGCTTATCCTTAAACAGAAATACTACAGTGAGGATGTTTCAACTGACGTGATTAGACTAGAATAGTATCGTTTTAAGGACAAATAGCTGTAGGCAGCAATGCACGGCATACAGTACGTGACCCAAGTGAGGCGACAGATATGTTTAGCACCAGTCACCGGCAGGCTTCACTTTAGAAGCCGGGTGGGGAACAGTCAACAACCCTTCTTATTTTAAACTCCTCACAGCTAATTGGCTCAGATTCTTGCTTTCCTCCCTTTGCCCTGTTTGTTTGAAGGATTGCCACAGCAAAACATCCAGCTGTTGTGCCTGGCCTGCCAAATTAAACTCATTCATATACAGTCTGTCATGCTCTATTGCTCTCTCTACTATGCCATGTTAGATTTGAGAAACATTAGCTTGACCTTGAATGAGCTCAGTACATTTGTAGTGCTGCTGTTATACCACTGCTTAAAAGTGCTTAATTATTTTAAACAATTAGTTGTTATTCACTTGCTTAACTATTCACCATAGTTAGGTGTATACTTACTTGAGGTCAATTTGACATAACAGTTTGCTTACATTTAAATAGCCATGGCTCCTTTCAAGACAATTCTCCAGAATGTGTTAAATATTAACTAAAAAGTTGAACTTCTACAAAGTACTTCAAAAGCATGTCCTTATAATTCTCAGACATTAAAGGGGTCCCTGAGCCCTATTTGACTACTCTATACGAGTGTAGAAAAACATATAATGGAAAGAAACACATTCAGTTAACTAGTATGTTGTCTTCATCTGACAGTTTCCTGGTGTTCCTGAGGCCTGTTATCCTACAGACTGTATGTAAGTCAGCCTTTCACTGAGAGAAGCCAGACCATGTTTGGCTGTCCAGTGTACAGATTAACAAGGGATGGCTCAACTAAGCCAGCTGGCTCTTCTTGAAGACATTCCTGTTGCTGTCTGAAACATTCCCGAGTATAGACAGGAGCCATGTCACATCAACAGCAGGTGGGAATAGAGGGAGATATGCCATTGGCTGGAGACACGTTTCCCGTTCAACCTAAGAAGCCTCACTATGCTAGCTTGCACACATACAATATGAGTTGACATTTTGATCACTTTTAGATGTACTTATAAAAGGCATCTAATACTAGCCTTTGTGATTGATGTGGCTGCTGTCAAGTTAAATATATTAATTTATTGTTTCATACCCATCTGTCTACAATGTCAAATGTATTCAAATGCAGTCAATTTGAGTATAGCCCCCTCAGAATCCCACAAGTTGACCCAGCTTACTGTGCACACGTGCATGTGGTTGTAGAGAGTGTAGGGCCATTTGAGATTCAAACTGAGGATCTGATGTCTCAAACCAAAACAACAGTATTCTTCTAATCCTGGTTGATAGAACAATTAAAGCAACAGTAGCGCTGCTCGATTATGGAAAAAATAACAGTCATGATTATTTTGGTAAATATTGAAATCACGTTTATTTAATATGATTACTAATTGACTTTGGAAAGATGTTGCATTTACTGCACCTAAACAGTGAAACAAATGAACAGTGAAAGCACCTTCAACTGTTAAATGTCCCTTAATATTTTTCACATTGATCTTTCACTTGTGAAAGTGAGCGTGCGCCTGTCATTCAGAACACATGACATAATAAGAGTTTACTTGCAAAACGTAATGTGCAAAATAATCGTTTTCATTCGATTATATTGTTTTTGTAATTGTAGGAGCCGCAGCCCTAGGCAACGGTAAACCATAGGCTGACATACATGTCTTATTAATAACGACAAGGTTGCCCTATACCCAAAACACAGTCAATCTAACCAACCGGTGCCACACATGGCTACCAGATGCTGGTCTGTATCAGGCAGCCAGTGATTATGGTGCTGTGTTTGCCTTAGTGCTGCCCAGCTGTCTGGGGAGAGGGGAGAGGGGGGGGGGGGGGGGGGGGGGGGGGTTGTGGGGAGAACCCCCCCCCCCCCCCCCCCCCCACAGATGGGTCTGCCACATATTCACTAATGACAACCTTGATGGAGGAAATCTGCTTCTACTCAAGGAAACGCACAAATCGTACAAATGGGAGCTATTATTAGTTGAGGCACTACTTGTATGTGTGTGTGTGCGCGCGCATGTGCGTGTATGTGTACACTATACTGTACACGCTAGTCTAGGCGAATTAGCGGATGATAGCCTGTCGGATATAAATGTTGAAATAGTTCCTGCGTGCTTCACCTCTCTATGGCCCAGGACAAAAGGTAAGCCATCTGTCTGGCTAATTTAAAGCTTCAGAGATTTATAACACACAAGGGAGTAAACTGTGTCTGTAGGTGTGTGTGTGTGCGTGTGTGCGTGTGTGTGTTGATAGGAAGACATTATTCTTTGAGTACATATGAACCAGAACTGACAGAGTGAGATAGACAAAGCAAAGGAGGGTTTACATGAAAATTTGGTGTACAATTAACGAAATCATTCATGGCACCGCGGTACACTGTGTTGAATGTATGATGTGTTAAGTACCAGACCAGTGTGTTTCTTGTGTTTCCAGACTGGAGTGGAGTTGACTTGGTCACACCTCAACGCAGGTAAACAGAGCAAGAGACAGACATGTGAATGAACAGAAATACAGACTTCCTGTCTCTCCTCCACAGGTGTCACGTGAATTCCAGATGAGGGTGAAAGTTGAACTTTTCATTCATGTCGAGAGCAATGTTTTACATCCGACCTATAGCACAGTATACCCATCCAGTTACATCTAACCTGTTGTGTGGAAATACGCAGGGACACTGAAGGAATTATGAATTCCTCTCAGATACTATCTGCATTATCTCATTGCACTAGACATCACATATTGCGTTATTATTCCAATTAATTGTACAACAAAACGCCTTATTTAACCCATATTTCTTTCAAGAATACTCTCTGGAAACAAGTGCTATTGTAGGTTGTGGACCAACACAAAGATGGTCCACAACATTTATATTTTAGAGCTTTAGAAGGAATTATCTGTACTCAAGTTTCTAGTTACACTGTGGATATTAATATTAGGAAACATTAAAATCTCTAACTCTGGTCTTGTGCCAATCTTTAATCTGGTAATTTGTGGGTTAACCAATGACATTACAGTAGGAAACCAAAACAGAAGGGTTTGCATACATTTGTTTTTAAAATGCATGCATAACTTGTGAAAAATAGATTAAGTTAAAGGTATACATACCATAGCATAGTCATTCTCAAGTTTCCTTGCTAAATTTGATCTTAAAGCAAAACAGAAACACCTCTCCTTTCAATGCCATTGGGTGCTCCCTCAGAAGCTACGCCACATACATTGAAACATTGAAATCTAGTATATTGTTGATGTGTGCGGTCTGCACCACTTTATTTGTGTTCCTATTTATGGAGCCAGGGCTCTGTCGAAGTACCGGATTATTAGTTTCAGCACGCACTGAGATAAGATAGTGGACTGTGAGGAGAGTCTGTCTGAATTTGACATAAATTATATTAGCTTGCAATTGCTAACTATACCTTTAACTGCAATATTATAGCCTGAGACAGCTGTTAGCACTATTCCAATACAGGTGAGCTGCTAAATCAACAGACAGCTGGCTCATGTTTACAACCAAGGTTTAATAGGTCTGTGTGTGTGTGTGTGTGTTTGTGTCTGAGTGCATGCATAATTATAGACCAGCGAGATTAAGTCACATGAAGGTAAAGGTCAACTTGGTCTCATTCACAAACCACTTCAATACACCAGCAACAACCATTACATCAATTCAAATAGATCATGTTGATATTACTGGTAAATGGACTGCATTCATAAAGCGCTTTACATTATTTGCCTCACCCATTCACACACGGCGATGTCAGCCATGCAAGGAGACACCTGACCACCAAAAGCAGTTAGGGTCAGGTGTCTTGCTCAAGAACACCTCAACACTTGGTGAGGAGTTGGCGGGGTTCAACCCAGCCCCGCTCTACCACTGCGCCACTTGCCTCCCCACCATACTATTAAATTGAACGTCATTTGTATAAAGACATACCGGTAAACAGCCTTTTTGTCTTGTAGGCACGGTCCTCAAAGGAGATGTTTTTTCTTTCAGGCTCATTATATATATTATATAGTGACATGTGAATAAAAACATGAATTTGTTTCTTATAGTCTCTCATATGGGGTAGGATAATATGAAATGCCTAACTGTTCATATGGTAATTGTAATGTCACAACAGAAGCATTGTTGGAACTTTATTCAATTCAAAAGATCCCTAGTTTCAACAGACTGTGCCCGAGAACCAACTAAAGCAGACAGAAATGCAGCAAAGATTGTATTTCTTTCATTCCATTCATGCTATACATTGCTGTGTTTATTGGTGACTTGCTAGCTAATCTGAGTATTATCGCCACCCAGTGTTATTTTACAGTATATTTACAGATAAAAACGTCTCCGTGAAACAGCATGCCAGACATATAGCTGGGAACAGAGCACTACAGGTGTCGTCCTATGTCGTCTCACAACTTAAAATAGACATAAATGTACAAGCATGAATGAAGCATGTATGAAATCGCTCACTGAGCTGTCAAAGCGTGTTGGCACAGTCAAACACCCCCTGCCAACTTCCTAAGTCTTTCATCTCCTATCCCCCTCTCCAACTGCACCATTTCTCCTTATCCTCTCCCCCTATTTCTTTTCACACAGGCAGGGAAAACGTTACTTAGTGGTCTTTTACTATAAACACAAATGTTCTCTCTTTCCCGCATCCCTCCATCTTATCTTTCTGCTCTTTGTCGATCTACACTCCCTCTCTACGCTCCCCCACCTATGCTGTCACTCCTGTAGCGGTGTGTGTGTGTGTGTGTGTGGCTGGCCCATTGTTCTTCAATACACTGAGTTCCGGGGGCTGGGAGAAAACACTCGCTCACTACCACCGCCTGATACCAGCCCATGCCTGCCCCTTACCTGCCCACGCTCACACACACACACACACACACACATATGCATGCACTCTCGAGCACACACACACACACACACACACACACACACACACACAGGCACGCGTACACGCACACACACACACATCCAATTCCTACGTACAGGAAAAGTTACTAGGAAGGGATTTAACATGGCATTTAGCCTAAGCCAAGCTCATGTCTGCTTTTTCATGTAAATGAACACACGCATGTGCGCACACACACACACACACACACACACACACACACACACACGCACACACACAAGCTTTAGGAACAAAAGGATCAGAAAAAAGGTTGTTCTCTATGCTCTTTTTTATTAAATTTAAGGGCATGTTAATGGAACAGTTGTTCACTCCCAAATATCAGAATGTACGCGATTGTATTACATGTTTTACAATACAACACAATACAACACATTATACCTCAAGACAGTGACCATACACACACACACACAAACAAATTATCCTGACTCTGACACGGGTGTACTCTGTCTCTCTCACTCACTCGCACACACACGCACGCACGCACGCACGCACGCACACACGCACGCACGCACACACACACACGCTAACAGGACATTTATCACCTTCTGTCAGGGGTGGGAAGAGAGGGTGGTCCTTTGTTTCTGTGATCAACCCATGTCCTTTCACTCTCTCGCTATCTCACACACTCACACACACACACACACAAATGACCCTGTCTGTGACTCGGGAGTACTCCCTCTCACACACACACACAGACACACGCAAATGACCCTGTCTGTGACCCGGGGGTAACTACTTCCCTCCATCCATTAATGTAATAATCCTCTTTGTGTGCTTGAATATGCTCTATGTTTATATTAAAACAGTATTACAGTTAGCTATTATGTGTATAACATGTATATTATGCTACTCCTGTACAATCTAGGTTACCCTTGCTAGCCTACTAGCACTGTAGAAAAAGGATTATAGACGGGTGACACCAGCAACTCATATGTAGCTATCTTTACATGCAAATAGTACTTTCTTTAAATCCTCAATGAAGACACAATAGTCGCGAAGCCCAAACTCAATCAAAATATTTGATGTCACAGTTTGTGTAGTAGTGTTATAACTCCTGCTGTGTCTCTTGTTGACCTAGACAAGGTCTCCAAACCACTATAAAGATATGCCGATTGCACCATTGACTTACAACCAGGCGCTAATAGACTTTAAGTGCCCTATTGTTTCCTATAGGAACAATTTAACTTTATTTATGACCCCACATATGCGTCATGTGTTCAATTAAAATTAAGGATGTGATGATTTAAGTGTGTGCGTGTGTGTGTGCGTGTGAAATGCTATTTATCTGGCCTAAATAGCACTGCAGTATAGGTGATTCACCCAGTGTCTTTTAGCCTATACCCCATGATCGCAAATCACTATTGCCCTCCACACACACAGACAAGAGTTCAGCCACTATTTGTAGATTCAGCTGGGCTGTTTTAGGAGGACCATAAACAGAGCCACCCACCACCACTCATGGTGGGACTGGGGGAGATAGAGACGGCAGTAGGTATTTTAACTGTAGGACCCCCCAGGCACCCTCTCCCCAGGAGACCAAAGCCCTAAAAAAGAAACATGGTGCTACCTTATCTCCGAAGAGAGATGAGTCCAACATTGGCGCCAATCAGGCTAGAGACTGTTTAGCTTTAGAAATATCCAAACTAAACTTGAGAGCAGTTGGTTCTAGAGATCAGAAACATTCATTTTATTACGACAGTTCTTAATTGCCACCTACATGGGAATGATATGTTTTCCCCCGACACTGATCACAAGCAACCCATTCAACCATGCATACTTCTCATCTTTTATAGGCAGATCTGAGGATTACGTGTGAGGCGAGAAAATATGAGGCGACTTCAAAGCGTTCGGGGCAAATTCTACTCACCAATGAAGATCACTGTGAGCGAAGCGTGCATGACTCTACGATCATCCGTTGTCGTGGACATGAAGCCTATACGAACTGTGCGAGAGACAATATTATTTTAATAATGAATGGATAAAAGTTAAAACTAAACAGTACACACTGAATTGCTCTATTGAATTGTTCTCTCCAATGTGCGTGTGAACAGAGAGCGCACACTTGAAATTGCTGCATGCGATTTAGGATTAACCGAAAATCATCCTGCAGTTATATGAAGAGTCACCACAATGCCTTATTTAAATGGTGTCTATTCTAAATACCCGGGCTGCCGTGGTCCACTTGCCTCGTACCTGAAAACTGCAGAGGAGTTCTACAGCGCTGCTTGAAGTTGAGCGACTTCTCCACACTTCTGACTGACGTCCTGGTGCTCCTGTTTTGGAAACCGTGTGCTGGATCCAATGAATCTGGAATCGAGTGGCCCTCAAATGTGTTGTAGTCTACTGTAGCGCCTCTATTGGAACAGTACAGATTATTTCCATAGGCCAAGTCTGCCAATAGTTACCTTTAACGTTACATACATTTTCTTGTTATATAAAACAACTAATAATAATAATAATAATAATAATAATAATAATAATAACAACAACAATAAGAAGAAATACGAAAAAGAAGAACGATTTGTATTAATAATAATAATTCGTATGGTATTTAATTTTAAATATAAAGTGTTTAATATAACATAGTAGGATTACTCGGACGTTCTACCAAAGTCCATGTCAGGTTTTAGGACAATATTGTGAACGTCTGGACGCGACCGAAGCAGGAGTGGCAGTGCACGCTCAGCTGTGGATATGCCTGTAACGTAGCTGCAGATTTTATTCCCATACATGCATGTGCAGATCTGCTGGAAACTAGGATATAGGCCAAAACAGGTGCATATATCCATTATTGGCTAATAATAAAACGACGACATCTGTGTTATCAAAAACTTTGCGCGGTCACCGGATTTACCGGTTAAATCACTTTATCCACTATTATAATTAGCCTATAAGATAATCACAAAAAGCCTTAGGTTATGTGTTCTCAAGTCCACGTTTTCCTTCAAAGAATAATAACCCGATAACCTCACCGCTAAACGACATAAAAGCAGATCTACTTGTGTTAGCACGGGAAAAAGACAATTCAGTACAGGTTCATATGGGCAGGGTATCACCTTACTGTAAAATAACTTTAAATAAAACAGAAAGTAACATAATTAGTAATTACTCTACAACTAAAGGTCATGTTTTACAGTGTATTTGTAATCTACATTACAACGAACTACGGTAGGCTATGGTATGTTCTGCCACTAGATGTCACAGAGCTAGCAGTTTAATTTCGCCGTGAAAATCAGTTGTTGTGACAACAATTAATCTGGCGTCACGATAATTAACACTGAGCACCAACTCAGACCGAAATACTGTAGCGGGTTACAGTAAGGGGACATATGACATTACTTACTATATGTAATATATGCATAATTACATAGTAATTACTATGCAAATATGTAATTCCTATGTAAAAACACATGCAGTGTTTGTTATTACACAAGTGGAACAAGCACATGTAATTACAAATATTCTTGACAGAGGATATTCCACACTTGTAATTAGCCTACTAATTAAATATTGTTTGTAATTACAAAATGTTTTGTTCCAACTAATATATTTTGTAATTACAATTTTGTAGTTTTGTAATTACAAAATGTGTTCTTCCATATAACAAATATGTTTTATTACAAATTACAAAGTTTTGACTGATGTTTTTTTTTGACTGATGTACAACTGTTGACAATAATTTAACCTTATTACATGTAAACTACATGCCCATATCACCAAATCAAGCACACCATGTTTAACTGCAATCTCAATTATTTTATTTAATCATATTTGGCTTAATGGATTAATTTGAAACAATGTAGAACATTACATTTACTGTACATTTCATATGTAACCCTCCCTCAGTGTTAAGTGAACCAGCACAGTGTATCCATTGACTATACATTATGGGGTGCCAAATGTAACATTATAACAGCAAATGTAACAATGTAACAGCAAAAGCATATTTTCGAATTTGAAAGTACACTCAAGTACAAATGATCCAGGCAATGCTCCTGATTGTTCAGATGCCCTGGTGTAACCAACTATGATGTAGCCTGATTTTCTGTGAATGTTTGGGAGAAATACATGTGTTTATACTACCTCACAGAGAAGCGTGGCAACACCATTTTGAATGTTCAGGGAAGTGACCAAATATTGTTCCTTGCCCTATAATGGGGGTCTACACATTTTTCAAAGTTGTATTGGGTGGTGTCAGGCTCAGGGGTGCAGTTACAACTTAATTAACCTGTTCATCCCTAAGTGGGTCGTGCACGTAACTTCCCCCCACTCCCCCAACTTGTGGAGTTATGGTTATTT
>JAODUH010003271.1:0-11469 GCA_027564835.1 Typhlichthys subterraneus
CCCTGGATCTCCCTCTTCGTCCAGGAGATGGCGGGGTCGTGTTGCTGTAGCCACGGGAGACCCAGGATGACGGGGTGAGTGTAGGATGCCAGCACCAGGAGCTCTAGTCTCTCTCGGTGACAACCGTTGACGGTCAGGGAGAGCCACCGAGTAGCGTGGGTAACCACTCCAGGACCCACTGGTCAACCGTCTAGCGCCCTGATGGGAAGGGGGGACCTCAGCTTCCGCGTTGGCAGCTGGAACGATGACACCAGCGACTGGTCGATTAAGCTTCCAGCGTCACCGGAGTCGATCTGGGCTGAAGTGACACGGGAATGAGAACCACTAGACACCACCACCGAGCAACAGAAAGGCGCAGAAATGCAATACACATTCAGTGCCCCCACCGTGCTGGGTGGGGTCCGCTCGGTACTCACCCCCATTCCTGTTCGCGGTTTGGAATGGGGACACTCCTTACGGATGTGCCCCCCCTCACAGCAGAACAGGCACTGGCACCGACGCCTCCGGCGGTCCCGCTCCTCCGCTGTGAGCCTCACGCTCCCCAGCTCCTCCGGCTCCGCGCTTATCCCTGAGGGAGGAGAATGCAAGCGATGACCCAGGCGGTCCCGCTCGCGGAGCTGTCTGTCGATCGCAATGGCCCGGTCGATGTAAGCATCCAACGGCAGGTCCCCTGGGACACAAGCCAGCTCCATACGCACCTCGGTCCGCAGCCCCTGGGCGAACGCGGAGCACAGAGCCGGCTCATTCCAGCCGCTGGACGCCGACACCGTCCGGAAGGACAGAGCCTACTCCGCGGCAGTGTTCTTACCCTGCTGGAGCCGCAAGAGCGGTTCGCCGGCATCTCTCCCCTCCTCTGGGTGATCAAACACCGACCGAAACCATGTGATGAAGGAGGAGAAAGACCGCATCGCCTCGTCCCCGCTACTCCAAACTGCCGTCACCCAGCTGAGTGTGCGACCGGTGAGGAAGGAGGTGATCAGGGATATCCTCTCCCTATCTGTGAGCTGCCCCCCCAGGTACAGCTCACACTGGAGCAGGAATCCCTGACACCCCCCCGGATTACCGTCGTATTTATCAGGGGGTACCTCCGTGGTTCACTCACCAGAGCGCGACGAGACTCCTGTTCCCCAGCCGACGATCCCGTCGTCTGAGCTCTCGCCGTCACCTGGGCTTCGTCGGCCAGGAGGGGCGTCTGACTAGCCGTCAGCTGCTGGAAGGCAGCTACCAGCTGCGTCAGACAATCCCCCATCGACTGGAGTCTCGCCTCCATCGTCGACAGCCGATCCGGGTCTCCGCTACTCCCGCCGCCCTCCGCTGCGTCCATGATAATACACGGAAGGCTACGTTCGTACGACACAGACGGTTGTTGCCTCGGTGATTGCTTTTAAGAAGCGGGCTGGTTATTCTGTAAGTGTTTCGAAGGACCGAGGCAACAACGAGGGAGTGAGAAGTAACAAAAAGGTTTAATATAACAGAACGTACAAAATGGCATGAAAGCAAAATAACCCGCAAGGGTTATAAGAAACAAAACACTATATATACACATACGCAGACAGCAATCATCCACATGAGACAGGTGTGGGAGTCCCTGATTGTCACCTGTCTCAGATCAGCTGTCAGTACAGATACTGTATGTTTATGAAATATAGCCTGGCTCAGCTCGACAGTGTTCTCGGATACATTTTCACTGAGATTATAGTCTGAAAACCCTGTTTGCTTTAGCGTTCGCATAGGTGGTAGCACAGGTTGAAGCAATACAGAAATTAACTTAAAATTATAAATAAATAAATAAATAAAAATTAAATAAATTAAGAACCGAAAAGGAAAATTATATGTCCTTTTTTGAGTGAAATCCAGGTAAATCCCTCTGGCAGTAGTTTAGACTTTGAGTAGGAAGCTGCACATAAGACACATAACTTGAGCATGTTCACGTATCTCCTGCAAGCACAGAGATATATTAATAACGCTGTTTCTTTTAGCCATGCTGTTTGTTGGCAACTTGTGTTGCGTATTTTAATTTGGCCAGAAAGAATAAGAAGGACTCAAACGTTTTAAAATAATAGACACATTTATTAAAAAGCAATCCAAAGTTACAATTTGTCACAGCTGTGGGCAAAAACACATACACAGTCCGCTAACACTCTCGTGTCAATGTGAGTCTACTCCCAAATACACATCTCCCACTTCTTAAATATCTGAGCGATAGTCTAATCCTATTGGTGGATTCTTAGGTGTGTCCACGCCCCTGAGTGCGATTTCTGGTCCAATCGTTCTTCGGTTTAGTGATATCTAATCCTCATTCTAAGCTTTACCGTTGCTTGACTGACTAATTCTGTTCCACAATTTGCCCCTCTCTGTTCTGGTAGATTGTCTCAGTGATTTAGCAGGCACTTTTATAAATCTCACACGCTTGTTAATAACACAGTAGCAAACAATAGTAACCTATCATAATTTACGTACCCTAGCTAGCACATACCGGTATATTACAGTGGTCGGTGTCCGACTTTATTATTTATTTATTTTTGTACATAAAAATACCTCCGACCCAATGGCATAACATTGAATAAATTGCGGTTAATACACAAGTGTGGTTAATAGACGTCACTAGAAGCAACGTCAGAACAATTAGGGTAATCAATCATGAAGAAAAGCTAAGAGTGGTCAACACCTACTGTATGGAGTGCCTGATGTCGTGGTTGTTTCCGTGTAGCACGCTTGTACGCGACGGTCCAACTATTGTGCAAGCCAAATCAACGTGCTGGGCGAGAGATACTTTAACAAGGTAGCCAGCGTCTGGTTCACAAGACGCATTGTTTAAAAAAAGTAAGACAGGTAGCGTCTATGGCCTACTCTTTTACTGAGATGAACAATGTTATTCCAAATGCAAATGGTGAAGGTAGTTTTGTAATGTAATGGGTTGCATTCGGTTGCATTTCATATACTCTTGGGCGGCTGCATGCCTGGACACGATTGGCACTTTGGCATTTGGCATTTGGCATTTGGCCGAAGTTTATACTTCGTTCGTTATTCAAATTAATTTAATTATCGAACAATTATCGAACATTTGTTATATTGTTATCGAGGAAAATTATATCGCAATATATATTGTTATGGTTTTATCGGCCAGCACTAGGTTTAAGGGAGTTTGTTTTGATGTGAATTCGAAGTAAAGCATTCTCCAGAATTACTAACCCTGCCTTTAAAACAGTACACAGCAAGATAATGGTTTATTTGCTCCATCAGTACAATGATTATATTTGGTCTTGGAAAAAGACACGAGCAGGACTTGCTCACAACTTGTAATGCTACAGTATGTAGGGTTCCTTTCATGGATGTTTACAAGCACTCTCACTTGTGTAGTTCTGCTGGTGTATAGCCATGGCTGTGCATATTCCCACTGCATTCACTACGGTGCTTCTGTGTCTAAGGACTTGGATAAGGAGTGGGATGCTCTCAGGCTCTGTTTTTCACAGCTGCACGGGCACAAACATGCACACACGCACTCACACTCACATTGCATCTTCTCCACAGTACACCTCAACAAGTAAACACACATACACATATGTAATAATAGGGCATCTGAACTCTGGGTCTCCAGGAAAGAATAATATTGAAAATCCTTATATTTTATTGATATACACTTTTCACAGACATGGGTCACAAAGTGCTTCACAGTAACAGGTGATACACAATGCAACACAGTAAAAGATGCAACATACAATCAAATACACCATCAAAATAAATTGTAAACATTTAGGTATGAAGACGAATAGAAAACAGATCCAGTCCAAATACCTGTTTGAAGTGGCTTCAGCCGTTTTTTGAAATGCCAGAGAAATGCACTGTGTAAGTTTAATATGATTAGTTATTTGTTATTTTATTTTTGTATATTTAAAATGAATGAAAATTAATGTATTGAATAGGTGGGATCGATTTTAAAGGGGAATTGTCCACTGCATTTCTAGTTGTAGTGCATATTAGCGATCACACATATATTATCTTTAGTGGCTGTATCTTAGACGGGGTGTACGTGCACCGAACATTGTAAATATAGCCGTTGTGCCGAAACTGGCCCTGGAACTTTATAGTGCAACAGGAAAGTTTGTTTTGAGAACTCGTTTGAAAAATTGGATACTCGAGAAACACACAATCTACGGGCCGACGCATCTGTTTTCCCTAAAATTACCTGTTTTCCATGCGTTTTGTTAGCTAGCGTGTTTGTGTATCACACATGCATTTAGTTAACTCATTAGACTACGTATCTGCACACAAATCTTCTCACCAGCCACTACATGCTATACAGTCTGTGCACCTTCCACATATTTCAGGTTTAGCCTGTGCAGATTATAGTAGCCAATATTTTCATTTTCCAGCATTTGAGCGTCATCTTTTTCTGAAACCAAAAGCAAGTGTGGCATAATATTTATATTCTAGCAGTCGACAAGGGAGACACAAAGAGGTAGTTTAAACTGCTGGATCATGGGAACATTTTTAATGAATCATTAAAGTTGCTACTTTTTATGTGCATCATGCGTCGCCAGCAAAGCGAGTTCATAGAAAAGTATTTGTAAATGAGAGCGGATTGCATATGTGAAGTCCATCTGAGTAAATAAGCCTATAGGCTAATATACTCAAGCCACTTTTTTTTAGGTGAATCTGTTAATTACACCAGCATTGTTCTATTGAAACTATAGCCTAGTTTGTTCTTACAGCCCAATCTATATTCCTCGGCATGCGCCACTGCACTGGAGTCCACCGGATAAATCAGGAGTACCGTAGCAACCATTAGCGATGTAACGACGAGAGACCATTGAAAGTCAATGTGATTCAGCGACTTGAAGCAACGACAGGCGAAGTAACAGTCGGCGACGTGAAGTGGGCGGGTACCGAGTTAAACTAATCTCAACTCCAGGCGACGCGATTGAGGCGACTACCAACGGGAGCTAAGGATACCGTTAATTGACAGATTGACTGAAACATTTCGATTGGGAAAGATACAAGAGAGATACCTAGGCAACCAGAGCCTGGGAAACAAGTGACCAACTGTCAGTGACATAGCAACGGGCAGATCGCTTGCAATGTGTCCGGGGCTTTACAATTATCCTGTGTGTGTGGATACATGTAAGCGGATTGACTGAGAAATTGGCGATAAGAGCAGAACTGAGGGTGAACTAATGACGCCACAATATTATGGTGACCCCTAAAGGTTTGGAGAACACGGTCATTTTATACACAGAGCACCTTTAAGAGGAACAACCTTCAGTAAATTCAGTCCCTCCCAAACCTTTCTGATATATTCTATATACTGTCAGTGATATACAATTGCCTGGAGAACCATCTAAACTGCACACAGTGATTCTAAAAGTTCTATTTAAAATAAAAATATATATATTTGATGAGCTCAGCAAACTGCATAAACTCAGAAGAACCAATCATAACACCTGTTAGTTGTCCCAAAATAACGTGCAACAAAACTGACTTGAGGAGATGTCATTAAAGCCTTCAAGCTCACACTGTCCTGAGAAGAGGTCTGTTCAGTAAATATAGCAGTTTCTTTTATCTGCATTTCTATGCATGTTTTTATTTTATTTTTATTTTTTTGTGTAGGTTGGTGCTTACTTTCAGGCAATGTACTGTTTAATGTTTAATGTTTACTTTCTAGCTGCTGTAAAATGTCAGGCAAGTAGAAAGAGATACAGTTTGTGTTTAGTCTATCTGGACCTGTCCTTGGAGAGATATCTGAGACCGCTTTAAGGACAGGGCCGTCCCTAAATTGTTACTGTCTACCTGCCTGTCTGTTCCCAAAGCTCATCCAGACTGACCCAACTCTCGTTCAAACTGACCTCTTACCCCACATCCTGTCTTTCTCTCATCCTCTATTTATCTAACAAAGGCTTCATCTCCTCATGTACTGTTCTACTTCCTCTTAGTTCTTTGTTTTTATTTCCTTCCTTCCTTCCTTCCTTCCTTCCTTGCATCCAGCTGTGCGTCAGTAAGTGGCACGCATAAGTTGTCTAGCAGCTGCCCTAAATCTCAACTGTCAACCACCAACTCACACGAGACGAGCACACACTGCAAACCGGAATGTTCCTACAGAGATTGCTATGCTATCCTCCTTTTTGTTTAATCTGTCTCTTCATAACTGGCCTTGCTCTCTTTGCTGTTGCATGTGCTTTTTTGTTGTTCCCTATCTTTCACCTTTATGTTGATCTTGTAGACCCCCTCCCCCCGTTCCAGACTGTCTTATTAGGCACATGTCAGTGGCTGTCCAGAGCCAATAAACATCTGTTAGCTGTTCTCTTTGCTCTTTCTGTTGGAAAGCATTTTCTAATATTGTGTACTGTAATCCGTTTGTGCCTTTTTGTCCTCGGTAGTATTTTGTTAAGTGCTGTGGTGAAGTTGCTTTACAACAACATACATTCACTTTACATATTTATATGTATACAGTATGTCATCGCCTGAGAATGTTAGGACTTTACAGAGTTAGGAAGCACTGCTGTTATATGTAGGTTGGGCCGAGAGAGAGAGAGAGAGAGAGAGAGAGAGAGAGAGAGAGAGAGACAGACAGACAGACAGACAAGTATTGAAATATGTGCAGAAGTATAAAGAGAACATCCTCCTTAGCTAGTAATAGAGAGAGAGTATGTGAATGGTGTTGGGTAGTAATTGTGTCCACATGCAGCCCTACACATGCTAATGTTTAGCCTTCTTTCTTGCTCATTGTCTCTCATTTATGTCTTGTTCTCACCCTCCTTTTCTCTCTTCATACAATACTAATCTCTCTCTCTCTCTCTCTCTCTCTCTCAGGTATAAATCTAAAACATATTTTTCATCTTATCTAGCTGCACACATGCGTGCACGCACACATGCCAATTTTCCAGACCTGCCTATCATTATGAAACTATTTCACAAGCATATCATAATAGCAGCATAAGTCATTAACCAAAGTGCTTTATACCGCCATTTGAACATCATGCATCACTGTTGAAACACAACTACACACTAAACTGTATACACAATATGGCTGTGGTGTTGTAATGCTGCTTTCAACCACAAGTGGGCACCACTTTAGGAATCACTTATATTAAAGATGATAAATACTACTAATACTAAGTAAATAATTATTTAAAAACAATCTTCTCACAATTACTCACTTTGTCCACCACTGGAGAGAGTGGTCTGTTTACCTGTCCCAATGTAGCATCCTTGCACTTCCATCTTTATTTGTGCCTTTGTATTTGCTTCCCACAGAGCCAGTAGTTTGCACTGTTGGCAGTTAGCCAATCAGAAGGGCCAGCGAAAGAAACAAGAGAGGGAAGCACAAGAGGGGGAACCGGGATAGAGTGGAGGGAAAGGAAACAAATGACAGGATTGCGGAATAGGGAAAAACATTTAACACCAAGAAAGACGAGAGCAGGCAGAAGGATGGAGCGTGTCAGAAGTCAAGCGAGAAACAGATGGAGAGCTGAAACCAACAATATGATTTCTAGAGGTAGATAGAAGGATTTAAAGGTACAATAAGCAATTGTAAGCTAATACACCTTTGTCTCCATTCTCGTTGTGCAGTCCGAACCACACAACACTATCCTATCCTTAGCAATACATTTCCAATGTGTGGGGCGGAGGGAGGGAGAATTCTAGAGGTGGTTTTGTTTTCATTGAGTTCAAATATCAACAAGCTTTTTCCAGAATGACTGCTATAAGGCAGTGGTTCCCTAGTCCAGTGGCCTAGTTTAACACCTAACACAATATGCATGCATTTCATTAGTGTTTCTTTGTTACATATGTTTATGTTGTCATTATCGTGGCCAGTGTTTGATGAAGTTTATGCAGCACACATAGCTGGTCCATAGCTCGTGAGCTAGGCCAAGCCAACATTCTGAATGTAGGCTGGCTGTAGACTAGGCTACGAAGGATGGACGGAGGCCGGAATGTTTCCTCTGGGGAACAATGAGGCCTGCAAGCATAGGCAGAGGACTAATACAAAGTTTTTTTTTTCACTTTGTGCTCACTTGTAGCCACGCACAATATCTGCCAGTGTCCTGATAAATATCTGCCATTATCTTGATCAATATCCGCCAATATCCTGATCAATTACTCTGTTAGCATTATTCAGTATTTCTTAGTAGGCTACTGTTTTAGACACAGCACACGACCCTTGCCTTGGAAAGCTATGCTTCGATACAGGTACGCATGCACATGTGCAGAAATTCACATTGGAGCCATTAGGGCAAAAAAACTGGCAGCTCACAGACAAATCTACATAGGGTTTTATATGTCCCCTCCCCCAAATCATTTCTGGTTTCTGATGTTAGTTCCTTATCTCAATCTTCTGTCATTTCATCTGGTTTCATCTGGCTCCTTGCAAGGAATGAAATGATTGCCGTGCCTTTTCTTTATAATTTTTTTTTGCATCCGGTGGACCGTTCTTATGTTATGATATTTATATTACTCTCATGCATGCATGCCTGTCTTTTTTCTCTACCGGAGTAAATCAGTCCCAGGAATGCTGCTGGAATGTCCACCCGGGCAGCATCCTCTGGATGGACTTAAAAGGGCAAAATGTGCATGTGCACAGACACGTGTGTACAATGAGAACACGTTCTCTATGCAGCCACTCAAACAAGTGAGGCGGCTGGTGGTATATTCATTGTTTAACCTCTGCACATGCAGACCCCATGGGACCTGCAAATCCTCTTAAAGGGACAGGACAGTAGGGCTGTGCAATTAATCAAATGAAGGTGTTTTCACTATTCATTTGTCATTAAATGCGACATCTTTCCCAAGTCAATGACTAATCGTGTTAAATAATCATGATTTCAATATTGACCAAAATAAGCCATGAGCATGATTATTATTTTTTCCATAACCCTACAGGACAGTTGAATTGACAATAGTAATTCATATAATAGAGGCTATATGAAGTATATGAACCATTATAATGAAGTTCTAATAGAAGAAGTCATAATGATATTATTGTTCACCTCAGGGTATCAAAATGTAACAGTACGATTCTCCTCTCATCCCTCGCCATCCCTTTATTTTACACACATGCACGCGCACCAACACATGCAAAAACACACACACGCATGCAAGCGCGCACACATGTACACACACACGTTTGTGGGGATGCATAGAATTTGACATGCAAAGGTTTATACTACATAACTCTGGGTGATTAGACATTAGGTCGGAGTAAACCTGGTTTAGCCACTGCCTGCTTTGGGATCGGAAATACCACAGAGTCTGCTGTCTGCAGTGGAAGGAAAACGAGACAGACAGACACACAGACCGACTACATCACTACCCAGTGTTAGGTATGGGTTTCTAGTATCACTGTACTGAACTGGACCCTCTAATACTGCATACCCTGGCAAGTTGACATTGCGTTTTCATTTCTGACCACAGAACAGCAACTGTAGAAACACGTGTGGAGAGAAAGAAGTGAATCAGAGACTGAGGCAAAGATTGCCACAGAGTGAGGGATATAGAGAACATACGTTGACCTACTTTAGTTTCAGCAGCATAAACAGCAACCATTCTACTAGGAAAGGACAAATCGTGAGATCATGAGCTCAAAACTCAAATGTAATTCAGTCTTGAAATGGAGGAAACAAGAATGGGGGAAATGGATCAATCGAAAATAGTCCATAATATCTGTTTCTAGGTTGACATGCACACAGCACGCTGTGGATGGTTGATGTGTTCTTGCTGGTGTTGGCTGGCTGGCTGGCTCAGCTTGGGCTTGGCTGGGTGAGGATGTCAGTGCGGTAGGCTGGATAACCTTCAAGGCCTGGATGATGCATTGGTGTGTTTGCAGCTAATTGAACCCAGGGAGTATGATGCTTGAACTGTGACTTACCCAAGTAGCAACATTTTTCAACCTTTGTTGAAAAATGTATCGATCTTTTCTCCCTTTGGGGTAAATCTAAACATTTCCCACCCAAAATTGGCAAAAGTGCCAAAATCTGCAGTTCCTTGAATGGCCACTTGAAGCTGGCTCCAAAAGGTAGTAAATTCCCATAGACTCTCAAAATGTCAAAATTTTCAGCAGAAATAAGCATGTTTACAGTCTGGTATAAAACAGTTTTGATCTCTACAGACAGCAGACAGACTGACTGATTCCCAGTTAATGACAACTCAGGTACTGCCAAGATGGCAACAGCCAGAGTTTCATACCTCTTCTTCAGAAATTCTATGACTAACATCACAGAGGGTTTGTCCCCTTATTTATAAAGTCTATGGATTTATCTGAGATTATTCTGTTAATAATGTTACAATATTGTGTGTCTGTATGTCTCTGTGGACCATAATGCATTCATTTGTATCTGAGATGCTGGTGCTCTGTCAGAAAGTCATATAATAATTTTAAATCAGATTTTAAATCCATATTGCGTAAACTATAGAAGAGGTTCTAGGCCTTAATACTAATAGAAGAAACAAGTAAAAACATTAATAAAAAGGATGCTATAGATTAAATTGAAATCTGAAGAATATCAAAACATCAGACCACAACCTTTTTAATACACAGTAGATTATTTTTGACTGTGAGAATTAACAGGTTGAAAACATCAGCATGTGGAATAATTATGAAAATAGTTTTGGTCTAAAGTAGACCGATACAATTCTCAGATAAATTCATATCATTAGATGTAGCCTTGTATGCTATAAAGCTGCAGCAGTCTCTCTGAGAGTATTGTATTTCTCATGCAAAGACTACAGTAAATTCTGTATTTGAGAAGTTGCATGCCAAATAACTACATAAGTAAGCCATTCTTCCTGTGTCGGTCTTGAACTTGCCACATTCCGATAGCAAACAATGCTTTGTTCTCTCTCTCTCTCTGTCTCTCTGTCTCTGTCTGTCTCTCCTGGTATTCAGTGTGTGTGTCATTACTATGGTATTCCACAGGGCTCTGTTTGCAGCCACAGCTCAACATAGTGTTTTCTCTGTTAGCTGCTCATGGGGAAATAACACACACACAGAGCCCTCTCAGCGAATCGGCACAGCTACGACACAGGATTAGAAAAAGCCCATCACCACCAATGGCTTGTGGAACAGATGTGTCCATTTGCTCACACCGGAAACTTCCTTTACTTGCATAAAGTCTGGGAAACAGTGCCAGCTAACTGCACCAAGACCCCACTACCTAACAGGAGCGGTATTTTGATGGAAATGCATGACAATCAACTACATAACTCGATGACCAAATCAACATTACACTTTGTAATGAATTTGTTGGCAAACTAAATGTCAAGAGTCTGGTCTAAATCTGTAAAAATAGCTAATCTTTATTTCTTAAAAGAAAGGAAAGACTGAAATTAGTAAATAAATCACTGCACTAGTGTTACAAGACTAGTCTAACTGCTCCCGGTGGTTGGTCGCGCCATTGCTAGGCAGCAATCGCCATCGGTGTATGAATGTGTGTGTGACTGGGTGAATGTGAGGCAAAATACTGTAAAGCGCTTTGA
>JAODUH010003272.1:0-11464 GCA_027564835.1 Typhlichthys subterraneus
GTCTGCCTACCTGCCTGCCTGCCTAAGTACCTGCCTGCCTGCCTGCCTATCCACCTGCCTATCCCCCTGCCTGTCTATCTACCTGCTATTTTCCTGTTGAAAAATGAAACTATTGACATAACATCCTATTGTCTAAAGCCTGTCCCTCTGGGGGTTTACACTCACCTGCACTAAGCGTAACAGGATATGCTATATGTGTGGGTATGCTACAGAATTTAGACCTCATTTTTAACAAAGTGTACATTATTAATTCTTAACAGAGCACGCTTCTACAAATCAGCGCAGCGTCGAAGTGTGTGACCCAAACATTACTAAATATGTAGTTTAGCATTGTATAAACGTAGAAACACATCTCTTACCAACTGTCTCAATAGAGCGCTATTCAACAACACAACGTTGCCACAACACATATCGATATAACCCTAGATTACCCGGGGGCTAGCGTCGCACAACGATTGGTGGGTCTTAAACACTACCAGCAACATAATACAAAAAGTTCAAATATCATATATGGTATTTTAAATGGTCATGCCCGTACTATGGAAGACATCGAAACAGGTCTGAGGTATTCAGTATGCTAGCCTCGCCCGATCCCGCCTATGCATCGGGGCAACATCCGAGAGAAATAATATAAAAAATAAAACAAATAAAAAATGAATTTAAATGTATCACAATGTGTCACAATACAGTCGAGCGGAAATAAACCATAGGCTGGCTAATCTTCGGAACAGAGCTATGCTCACAATCCAAGGTAGATTTTTATCGAACAGCCTAACCAGTGAGGATTTCGATGAAAACAATATAACCAATGCCGCAGCTAACCCCCATGCGTGCACTAATGAAAACATTAACCATTCAAACCCCAGCGACTTAAATACACAAACTCTTCTGATAATGTTGATATGGTCTCTAGCCATTCCAACGAGCCAAGTCTTCTGAGGACTCATGGGCATTGGAGTGGTTTTCAGATAGCGATTTTATGGACCTGAATGAGGTAGATAGCCAAGGGGCAGTGCAGCAGGGGGAAGGCATAATCGAACAGTGGAGGTATTGTAGAGATTGTAATAAGGCATGCCACACCCCATACTGTTTTGAAAAACATAAAACAGTACGATAAAATTCTAAATCAGCTGTGGGGGTTAGTATGTGCGACCAGATGAAAAAATGCAAAGACTGCAAATTGACGTAGCTAGAGTGAATGCAAAACCACACAAATGCAGACCTAAACACTGGCCTGTGTGTCGAGCAGTGCTCCCTGTCGGGTTGAATAAAGAAGAACACGCATGCAACATACAGCCACTGCCTCAAAGCACGCAGCCTACAGATATTATTATATTCTATGATTTTGAAACTTTTACGGATTAACATAATCAACACATACCATATCTCGTTACAACCATAACAGCCCCGGGGGTAACTCCATTCACATGTATAATTAGTGGTGCTTCGGAGGCTGGAAAAACGATGTTTGTTAAGAGACTGCTTGAAAACAGTGATATCATGTTTGATCGTGTTACTACAAATATACTATGCGTATATAGCGCTTATCAAACGTTGTATGACGATGTGAAAAATAAGTTAAAAATTTAATTTATAGAATGCTTATCTGAGACTTTTTCAGATGATGAACTATGTCCAACAACTTCATGCAATTTAATAATTTTGGACGATGTTATGATGGATGCAGGCAATCATTCGGGCGTAGCAATGCGTTTTACTCAATTGCGCCACCATAGGAATATTAACGTATTGTATTTGGTTCAGAATGTTTTTCAACAAGAAAAATATAGACGTACTATCAGTCTTAATACAAATTATATATTATTTTTAAAAAAAAGGAGCCTAGCACAGCAGATACTGTCTGATCAGAAACAGTATTTCATGGAGTTATGCGGATGCTGTTAAAGAACCTCACGAGTATTTAATGCTGGATCTGACACATCGATGTCCAGACGAACTCAGACTGCGTGCTAAGATATTCCCTGGGGAACATACGATAGTCTCCTTAAGAAATAAATGAGGATAATGTCTTTACGCTTTAAAAGGAATTGAGATCCGTAGTTGCTATATGGTCCAGAGAACGTCAGAAATCATCCTCAAATTATTTTATCCTATCATTGTGCACGATTGCTTTAAATGTTTTGAGGGGTAGCGTACCGTTAACACCGGTACATCTTAAGACCTTGTGCAGACGGAAGAATGTGTTTTCAAATAAGAATGCCAGCGTAAAGTCTAAGCGCAAGATATTAAACCAGTCTAGTGCGTTATTAATGCCTCTACTGAGCATAGCTCTACCCTTCTTAACTAATGCTATCAGTGACGTTGTGAGACGCTAATCATCATGAAAAGTGCCAAGAAAATGTACTTAATAGCGCCGCATCAACTCGCAGAGATGGCCCGAAGACCTACGAGCTCCGAATGTATCCAAGAGCATGCTGAGGCCACATTGTATCAGAAAATGCGGGCCATACTTGAGCAAGATTACATGCCCAATTACGAGAGGATTATTGAGTACAATCAGGTTTTGCAAAAACATTTGTCTGTTTAAACGAAACCAGAGAGCTGACATTATCCATCCCACCTGACCGCCCCGTGGATGTAAACACACCTGCTATCACAACTAGCCAGACCTCACACTATAAAGTAAGACAGGATGTTATGAGGCACACCGCACCTTGAATGTCAAACATATCCTACGCCATCGATCTGGTTGGACGGACAACGGCAAGTTTATCTATAATGGAAAAGCGGTCCGGGGATCACATATGGTGGACCTGGTGCAACAGCTAACTACAAGATTCTAGGATAATATGCTGGACTACATCTATGTATCTTTGAGTGTTTTTAGCTGTAAAATATTTCAACATCCTGGACTTGAGTGTCCGGTTTAATCTTTCGATTACAGACGCTTTTATAACACTGTCTGTGGAATAGTGTGTTATTTTATGCTTCTTCATCAGTTGACCATACGTTTTAATGTAAAATTCTTTCTCCTTATCAGTTTGCAATCGTGCCGGTATTTCACTCTCGTTTAAGGTGCTTGCCTGTGTGACCTCCGTAGCTGATTAATCATTTAAAGTTCTAACAAAAGACATTTTTGAAAATACGTCTATTACCCTCAACATGTATTTGACACCATCATTCGCATCACTCAAGCCTTGCATATCGCAAAGATCCGCTTGAAATAATTGTAAGGGTTTCATCACAAAAACCCTAGCTGGTTTATGCAGGGTATATATCTTGGCCAAATAACCACTCCACGGTGTTAGCTGTGGTTGGCTTACCGACTAGCTCAGCTGTCGAGGCCTGTAAGCATTAAACGCTGCCATAAGAACCAGGATTCTTAACCGTATAATACACATATTTTAGCACATCATCCATCCTCCTTTGAATGTCCATATTTATATGTCCTAATTGATCCAAGACACAGACCTTTATGGTTGATTTGAGTTGAGTTTTTAATGTTTTTAAATGATTCACAACATATAACATTTCATTAAAGGGGTTTTTTCAATTCACACAACATTATTGGCAATCGCTAGCAGTTACAACTAATGGTTTAACACCGTGGTGTTAAACCAGCTTGCTTTCTTTACATGTTTTTTACAGATTGGTTCCCCTAGTTTCATTTTAGCAACAGCTATATCTACAATCATCACATCATATCTACAATCATCACATCATATCTACAATCATCACACATCACTATATCAACCACAATACGAAATTCGTTGTTATTTACTATAACACTGTTCAGTAGAATATCCATAATTTAACCCGTTGCTAGTAATGAAATACAATCACCCCACAACTGACGCTTGTACACAATCAATTAACAACGCTTTTGTCTGGGTCTTTCTTAATAATCTTCTCCACAACGAAAGTTATTTCACGGGTCATCCAATAACATGTGATGTCCTGCAGAACATTTATTAGAATATTACACATCACTCCCCGCGCCATTGGAAGTAGGTGTTTTAGAAGTAGGTTCTTGAACTCAGGGCTATTGTCGTCATCAGCGTCGAGGACTTGTTGATGTTTGTCCAAGATATAGTCTTGATCTTTTAATTCATACAATATAGCTTCAGCTGCTCCTCGCAACTGGTTCTCTGACACTGACACACCGTATGAGGTCAGAACATGAAGTGCCGTTGGTATGAATTGATCGTTCCAGAGTGCAGTAATCAGTTCATCGTGAAAGTAGGCGTGATCATTTTTTGGAGCTGGAAATAAACATGGATGTTCTCTTTGACTCGGGTGGTTTGTAATACAGCCGTTACAATTTAGGGTTCGGTGCGTGTTTATAGCGTCCTTCAGTAACCATGACACCACTTGCTTTAGAATTAATATAAACCTAATGATGAGCGGGCCATAGCTCGGGTCATTAGCAGCAACAGGCTTTGATTTAGATGTGTGGTGCACCACTGGTACCGTGACTATGTTGAGTTCTTGATCCGGCTCTACGTCTGATGAAACATCTTCGTAGGCGGCTACTTCCAAATTCTTTAGCGGTATATGTGTGTATGAACCGCTCGGGGGTAGCGTCTCCTGGATCTCAGAATCTTTAAACATATCCTGGCTCTGCAGCACGTTAAAGTTGTCCATAGCAATATGGACAACTTTGATGTATCTGCTTTGCTTGTTGAAGTTGTGAATGCAGTCCCTCTGTACGATAGATATAGCTGTTGCGACCTAGAGGGTGGGTCTGGTATCATGTCTCATTAAAGACCACACCCCTAAATAAATTGTATCGGATTCGTACGAGATTACGCCAGGTTGTACTCTGTTGAAATTGGAATCTTATATGTGTAGCTTTTTCTTCATGGGCACACAACCAATCTTCACCAACCACTTTCAAAATGGGTATAAAACATTCGGAGAACTTCTTTTTTCCAGAGTTAATTCACCATATCCATATGTCGCTAGGTAGTGAAGAGCTCCATATGTCTTACATTCACTTTTCCAGCTACTATGGACAAGTGCTTCAACACTCCATTTCTTCATAAAAATATGTCAATTCACTCTTCTGATAATCAAAGTTATACCCCCAGACCGTACCATTTTGCATAGTCCAAGATTCAGATAGAAGTTCTGGTGGTGGGATCTCTGTTTGGTACATTACACAACGCCGTTTTTTGGGTGGTGTTAATACATCCCCCGATGGATATATTCTCATTGATACGGCTAGCTCATTTAGCACAGCCACAAGTTGTTGTCTTGTCACTCTGCTCATAGCTAGTATTGATCGTGGTAAAATCCTTCATGTATGCAAGAGCCTCTGCATTCTCATTCGGTGTTTCACTCATGGTGTTTTTATAGCGCCTGTTTGAGTTACACCTACACATGCGTGTACGCATACACACACACACTGACCTATTCCCCACAGGCACACCTCCCCATCTGTTCCAGATAGCGCAGAGGTTATCATAACTCGTCTAATGTGTGGGGGTAGATTTTCGCTATCTATTGCAAGCTAATGGATTACTGCAACCCCCGACCGTAGGGGCCTGTTGGGCCATCAATGACAACCTCTAAAGACCATGGCTGTGTAACCGGCTGAGGGTTGGTTACGAACGCCATTTTCATTTCCGCAAAGACATTTCTCGTGGTTGTGAAATCCGCCTTGCACAGCCCTACAACAGGTTGGTATAATCGAGCTCGTTCCATAGCATGAACCACTGTATTGCATGGGCCGGTCAGTTTATTGATATTTCTACAGTGGCTAATCATAAGGAAATCTCTAGATTTACAACAGTCCACGTTAAACGCTTCCCTCGTATTCGCAGATGATGTGAAGCCATGGGTAATCATGAAATTTCCATTGTTTGCTTCAAGATCGTGCATAAACCACTTTACACAACAGTCCAATATTAAAAAGTCTTTGTAGCACATCGATAAAACCAAATTGCTAGTTTCCCTCAGTCGCTCATCCCGTTATAATGTGTAGAGCATCACGCGTTCAAATGGTTCTTCATCCGTGCATTTATCATCATCAAAACTGTACACCAGGTGATGGGCATTGCTAAGATTATAACCCATAGTAGCGATTGTTAACCACAAATTGCTTAGGCATCTGAATGTGTCACCCCGGCTTGTTTATACCCCTTGCCAGACACACACACAGGTGACATCGGAAATGGAGCCCCGACCTTTGAGACACGCATATGCGGCTTCAAAGCACAACAGACACCCTGAATCATGAATACCTTTTTATCTTTTAGGCTAACCATAAAATAAATACCACCACTTTCAACAACCGCAGTATACTTTGCAAACAGCTGCGAGATTCGCACCGCCGCGACACCCCTACGCCATTTGACATGTCAAAGCCCTGACAAACCACAATCATAAATACCTTTTTATCTTTTACGATACCAATTAAATAAATTACACCATTTAAACTACTGCATTATTACGCATAAAATGAAATGCGAGTCGGGCTTATTAAAGTAAAGAAAAACATTTTTTATCCAAATTTCATTTCTTTTTTAATATATTTTTGATACTAATTAATAGCTGTCACTTTTTAATTTGTAGAGAGTTAGTTTGACGAAAACCGCATTGTTATTCTCTCTCCAGAAATTGATACATAACGATATAGTAAACGTTCTGTAAATGTAATTCATATATCTCTCTCTCCCACGCTTGTGCTCACATTGCCTGTATAATGGAGATGTAAAATGACTAAATGTATTTTTATATTCAGGTTATTATTCTTCAACAAGCAAGAGGATTCCCAACACTCCAGATAGTTGCAGGAGAGGAAGCCCATCCCCCTCCACCCTTGAGCATTGCAAGTAAGGCCAGAGGTCGGGGGAGGGGAAGAGGCAGAGGTAGAGGCAGTCAAGCTTGTGTGTGGACTGTCAACCTCACTAAAAACAATTATTGCAAATAGTTTGCTGTGCTACTTTCAAATAAAAATAGATTTCTGACCATATCCCTTGTTTGACTTTCATATACAGTTTAGTGATTTTTCCCTTATTATGAAACCAGTGTGTTTATAATTGAGTTACTATACAATACTGAATATAAGTATAGGTTACCTGTAAGTGTCACATTTTCATTGCAGACCAAAATTAAAGAGTAGTAGCCTTTATTTATATAATGGTTACCAAGTGGCCATTTGGAGTCTCCAAGTGGCCTTTTGGAGTCTCCAAATGGCCTTTTTTGAAAAATGCCTAAACATATCCTTACAAAAACATGTGTACACTATTCCTATTATGTAATATTGTTATAACATTTGAGCTAGGACTAGGTATGGCTTCATGCTGTAGCCCCATTTTGTTGTCCTGCTAATAACTCCCAGCAATAGTTATCTGCAGGCAGAAATGGAAACTTCCCTCCTTACAGTGTGTTCCACCATCTAATACCCACACTAGCAGTGAATATGTCTATTGCGTTACTAACTTCAGAGTGACAGCTTTCAGTGAAGACCAAAACCATGCATATACTCTACAGGGTTCAAGAATAGCATTCAATTTACTTCGGTTATCCCTAACATAGGCGTTTTTATGCAAATTTGACAATATTATTAAGGGGTTTTAAACACAATCGATCATAAGACTCAGTATGAATGTGCCTCACACATTTTTCTCTGATCATGAGCCATGCTACACTGTGTTCTCTGCTTCACTGCGGGCAGGGCTCACGCCACACACATACGCATTACGCACACACAGAGAGCTCAGCTAAGAGAGAGTCAGCAGTGGAGTTGTAGAGTTGACGAAAACTATCCTTATTCCTTGCGTTACCGTAAGGGGTCCATAAAAGATCCACCAGTAATAGGTCAACAAGAGTAATTAATTAACGTAATACGCACAAAATACGGACAGGCTCCAAATGACGAAAATGATAGCAGAGTGTGATTTTCATCATAATATAAACGATAAAGCATAATGTCAAACGGTAGATGTTTTTCTATCATCATACGATATATATCGTCATATCGCACAGCCATAGCATATGTAAATCGTATCTTATCTTGTCATATACTATGCCCCCAAAACATTCATACATTGAGAGGGTAGTTATTCTATGATGGATGGAGCTAAAACAGTGACCTTACCTTTATTGTAGAATTCACAGTCGTATGCTGTAGAGAGAGGAGAAAAAATGTTTATCACAGAAACACTTAAAAGATTCTAGAATTAAGTAGCAACTAGGGAAGTGCAGAGAGCCTACCACTGGTATTTGTTGTCTCTGAATATTTTTAAATATATGGGAGTGGAAACTGGTTTAATCCAGGAAAATTGGGAAAAGGTAGGGTTGCCACCTATCCTGAATAATACGTGATTGTCCTGTATTGAAAGATAAAATGCACAGTCTCTTACTGAGACAATAAGGGACGTAATTTGTCCCATATTTTCAACCTACTCAAATATGCAGGTTTTCATAGGCTTGGAATGACCTGAGAAATTGTCAAACTGAATGAGTTTCAGGAGACATAGCGGAGATGTGATTCCGTCACTCAATGTCATTGTTGCTCTGGTTATACAAAGACTCAGACGGACAATACAGGTTTTTTTTAAATGGTCGACAAATAAAAGTACCAGCAAGTAAAATAAGGAGACTGTACAAATAGCCTTCCGAGAAACTGCACAAAAAAACGGATTGTCGGCCCCTTGAACACGTGCAAACCTCACAAAATCAAGCAGTTAACAGCATTTTTGCCTGTGATGTTCGCTTTCACCTGTGGCATATATTGGTCAACGTGGACCATTGTCTTGTATGGGTACACCCCTACAATAATAATAATAATAATAATGCAGTTTTATCTTTACATTGACATACTGGTATTCCTGCAGATTATGTGTGACATACTTTTGTGGCATTGTGTTCTGTCAAAAAACTGCACATTTTAGAGTGTGACCAGTCCAAGTCACCCTTGACCTCTGCAATAATCATGCTGTTTAATACTGTATCTGGTGGATGTATTTCCCACCAGTGGCTGTATAAAAGGCATAGGTTTGAATAGGGATGCTATGGTTGTGTCACAACCAATTTCAAAAGAACATTAAAGTGTCCCTACCAATATTCAGTTGAATCAGAATAGTTTTATTGTTAATGTTTTCCGTGTTTCTTTCATCCCTCCTATCTCCACAATATCGCACCACGAAAAAATAAACATTAGTGCCAATGTCATGGTATCAGCCCAAAATAAAAACAGCCATTTATAGTGCGTTCCTTTGGCATCGGCTTGCCATACGTCAGAACTCCGAATACTATCAAGTTAAAACAAATTGATACCAGAGAGAATGGACAAATATTTTAGTATGATAGAGAATTATATTAGATTCACTCTGAAATTAATATTCAAATATATCTTTTGATACCATCTCTCAAACTTGTTTTAATGCTATCAACTTGATTGCAATCGTCTAAAACAGGAAGAAGGCGCAGAAAGCCACTATGAATAGTGACAAGGTGGTAATGCAACTTCAAAAAATTGATTGATTGCATTCGTGTTGCCATATGCATGTACACATGTATATTATGTAATGTGGTATGCACGCTGGTATGTGTGAATAAAAGCGTCATCAAATAATTATGTCTTTAAATATAAAGCCAGCAAACCCTGAATTCAGTATATTCGACCAGTTTTTGTGGAATGAGGGCAAAGCTGGAAAGCCATGGATATAACAAACTATTTAATGCAAAGTACACGCACCCCTAAACCAAGCCCTAAAGCCCTAAACCATCTTCAAAGTTGTTTGATTTGCAAAAACATTGCCTTACATTAGATAAGGTTTTTTGCAGTTCTGAACAAGTTACAAAGCTCATGTTGGTATTAAAATGTAGATAACCCCTGTGAGATTCCAACTCATATTAAATATACAATGTGTATGACACTGCTCCTTAGTAAATGAATCTGAAATACATTTGGTTGAATCCTAGGAAGGTGGGAAGTGACGTTTTTAGACCGATAGCAGGCGTACTCAGACAGTATGAATGGCTATAAGATGTCAACGTCTGCTTAAAGAACAGCCCAAATAATTCCACTCCCGCCCATGACCAGAAAGGATTTCTTGAAATAATTTTCTTCATGGATTATCAATTAAAAGACATTTTTTGAACGATCTGCGGTCCGCTGTTTCAACTAACTCATCATAGGTAAGGCAAAGCATGCTTTCTGTCATTTGTATTATAATACTCGTGTTGCAATCTTTATAAAATGGTTTTGCCAATCCTGAAGCTATTTGGAATCCAAAACCACAAGTAGAACGATGTAAGAGCGCTCTTTCCATGGTATGCGATTTTATATTGCCTCATATAAAAAAAGAAATGTGGTTTTTACGTACGCGAGAACGTGTACAATCGATATATCTATATATTAATATGCAATATACATTTTAATCAGGTTGCCTTTGAGAAATAGTTTGTATCTGGGCACTGTTTGTTAGATTATATTGATAGCCGAGATTCTCGGCAATCCAGACGTGTATATTAATGCCAACACATATATTTGAACAAATAAGCATAACTCGACAAGTTAGAGGGGAGGGGGTGTCACCGCCCACGGTAACGCTAGTGACAGAGGTAGGCTAATGTTGTAGCAAGCTATGTTTTCCATGTGGAGTAATACCAAAGTCCTTATGGCTCCTCTATATAATGTAGCTGGTAATACGCACTGTAATATTTTGTGTAATACAATTTATCTATCGTTGTAACGTTTTAATTTCAAATGAGTAATGAATATGAGATTGATGCTGCTAAATTGTTTTGAAAGCGATGTACCCTGAACTGGGAAAGAGAACTGTGTGCAGAGCCAATGGATGTGTGTTGGTCATCCTGCTCGGTGGAGGAGTGCTGTCACGAGGAGATGCTGACATGATCCCGGACTATGTATGGATGGCGGTGGCTTCTGCTGCAGAAGCCAAGTCTCTAATACAGACAAGCCTTATGGTTGTTGAGCGGTCCTGGATGTGACTAGTGCTATAGGACATTTCCTTGGACCTGGGACTCAAGTGGCGTCGGTCAGTGTCACTTTCTCGGACCTGGGACTCCTGTGGTGTCTGTTAATGGTATGCGTGAGGATTGCTGATGTGGCCAGGGCAATAAATTGCCATGTCCGCTGTGAGATGCCTAAGACAGCGCTACAGGAAGGACAGCTGATCATCCTCGCAGTGGAAGACCGCGTGTAACAAGACCTGCACAGGATCGGTACATCTGAATATCACAGCTGCGGGACAGGTACAGGATGGCCACAACAACTGCCCGGCTCACACCAGGAACACACAATCCCTCCTCAGTGCTCAGACTGTCTGCAATAGGCTGAGAGAGGCTGGACTGAGGGCTTGTAGGCCTGTTGTAAGACAGGTCCTTACCAGAGTGGCAAAAAGTGCTCTTCACTGACGAGTCATGGTTTTGTCTCACCTGGGGTGATGGATGGACTCGTGTTTATCGTCGAAGGAATGAGCGTTACACCGAGGCCTGTACTCTGGAGCGGGATCGATTTGGAGGTGGG
>JAODUH010003274.1:0-11464 GCA_027564835.1 Typhlichthys subterraneus
CCTCAAAATAACACAACACACAGCCATTAATGTCTAAACCGCTGGCAACAAAAGTGAGTACACCCCTAAGTGAAAACCAGGAACTACAGTTTGTAGCGGACGGCAGCAGAGGAAACAAGAGGTGCTTGGGGGGGGGGGGGGGGGCTCCCTAAGGTACCTGCTCAGGCCCCTTGTCAAACATCTTGCGCGTGCGAGGGAACTGGTGCGAGTGGGGCGCCTGTCCGCCGAGCGTGGGCGTGTAGGGTGACCGCGTGGACGGCTGCTCCCGCGTGGGCGGTTTGGGCACCTCGTTGGTCAAGCTGGAGCTGCTGGCACTGGGCATGGGAGGAGAACCTCTGGAGGAGGTGGAGGAGGAAAGAGGAAGAGAAGGTGGAGGATGAGGGGGGTGGGGGGAGGAGGAGGAGAAAAGAGGTGGAGATGGAGGAGGAGAGATTGAGAAGAGGTTGAGAAGGAGGCGGAGGCAGAGAGATGTTGGAATGTTGCTTAGTGTGGGCTGAGGCGACCGTCTCTGTGCTCTTAATACATGACCCAAGCAGTTTCAGCACACTGTCTAAGCAATGTGGACACCAGAGAGAGGCGCGCATGTCCCAGTAGTCACATTCACATGACTTTTATCGGCAATAAGGAACACATGCTTTGGATGCCGTCTTACCAGAGACACTATATAGAGGCGACAGGCCACTTGGAGAACATTGAATGGAGCTCTATGGGAGGCTTCTGAAACTGCATATATGGCAGTTGGAGGCACATATCCCGTCCCTCCCCCCCAAAAGAGCCAATCGTCTGTTATATAACTGTCAATCATTAAACTATTGTAATTAATTCATTAAATGTAATTAATTAAACTAATCGTGTGGTTGCACTGACGCAAGCCAACTAGTACTTTAACATGTGGGAAAAACAGCTTCTTAAACCTTATTTTGGGGCAAAGTCCCAAAGTCCCCGCTTTAAGCAGTTTTTACCCGATTTGACTCACAATTGTATACATGCAGTTTTTGTGTTCCTGGTGACCATTGAAAGAGCGGTTATGTCTCTCCACCCATTCATTTCAACACCTTCTTCCTAATAACTGCCTTTGGGCAGTTATTATTACTCATGTAATAATTATTTTCCTCTCCTTGCCCACTGCCTCCTTCATAAAGCACCCTGTCTCTTTTACAAACACAGTAGCCTCCACTTAAGAAACAAACAATTAATCATTATGACATACATTGACAAAAACGTCCAAAAGAGACAAAAGGAAGTGCATCATCCGTACACGATAGCGATTATAGGCGCACACAAGTGTGTCTGTTTGTGTGTTTGCATGCTGGCCTGCTAAACCCTGCCAGCAGATAGGAAGAGTGTGAGTGAGAGCTCTCCGCTAACCCGGCTTGGTGGATGTGGGTGCCCTTGCTGGTGGGGCTTGCTGGCGCTGACTGGGTCAGAGATCCAGAGTCCAGGATCCTCTGTGGACGAGCGCTCATCGTTGCCTGGGGAGACAGAAACACGGTTGCCTAATAGGGGGCCTGTGTGTCCACTCAAACAAACCTTGTTTTCAGAGCCCTCCCAAAGATATTTGAAAGAGATGGAGCACTGATAGGCATTTAAATGGAAGCAAATACTGAACTCTTCTGGTCTTTAAAGTGGTCGTGTCACTACTGACATTTTGCTGTGGAGGCTGACAAAGGCAGCGCCCAGACAGCTAAATCTACCACGCATGGCCTGAAGCAAAGTCAATTAACCCCTAAATAGTTAACTGCAGAAATACCCATTAGCGCCCCCAGAGAGATAATGGGCGATACTATGGTGAAATCCCTGGACCTCACCATTGACTTGTGTGGAAGACTAGGTCGTTCTGGTCTGCATGAAGTGTGAAAAGCCATCCATTGAAACCTCTCATTGTTGCTAGGTTACAAAAACTCTTTCAGAACTTCTGCATCACTTCAACATCAACACTCGTAGGTTACGGCTAAAGTATGTGAGTAGAACTTTGGTTAGATTGAGAAAGGCTAGCTTAAACAGCTGACATGTCTTCAGAGGCCTATGTTTCAAACATTCAGCACAAGTCGCTTATGTGATTTAAAAAATCTAATTCTGACAACAGGTGTGTTGGCTGGACTGTAAACAAAAGTCTCTCTCTCAGTCAGATAGCCAATCAAGTTAGGGCATGTTCAAAGAAAGGGAAACAGAAATGACACTTAGCTCAAAAGAAGTGTAATGATGGGTAAAACCTTAACTAGAGAGAAGTGGAAGGAAGCTATAAACAGCCTGAGCAATACACAGAATATCCAAACACCCAATTGCACTGTAGCAAGCCATTAGAGGAGCAATGCTTTACAAAGTTTACTTTCATTTCCCGCAACTTTATCTCATTGACTAGAGCAAGCAATATAGCTTCTTCATTGTGAGCAGTCGAATGGCTGTTCACAAGGGAGGGGTAAACTTAATAAGGACAATAGAGGCAAAGCACCACTGATGAATAGTAGAGATGTTGTTTACTGAAGCCAGGCACTGTGTGTGCGTGGAGTAAATCCAGTTAACACCAGCTAACACATTTTACTACCTGAAATTGCCTCTGATTTGATTACTATGCTAATTACAAAACTGTCTATTTGTGTGTGTGTGTGAACATGCATGCGTGTGCAGGTCTCCAAAAGAGTGACCAGGTATGGAAGCAGCAGGGGCATTTTTATAGATGTTTGCTACAACTTTATGTGCGAGAGCAGTGAGACTACATTTCAATTGATGCAGAGGCAGATATTACCAATGTAATGTTTTTACAATAAAGAGACACTCAAATTAGTATAAATCAATAGTGTGATCAGTTAGACGGGAAGGATACAAGTTATTGCCATAAATCACACTGACAACAACAAAGGCAAGAATAACAAGTGCGTTGGTGACGGTATGGAGATACGGAGATGATTTGTAGCTAGTGTAAACTCATGAGACAGGATGTACAGCAGCTCTGTGCCGTGAGGAAAAACCTGCAGTGCACCCACCACATAACACAAAGAAGAGCTTTGCCTGATACTATTGGTGATCAGTGTGCAAACTCCCCTAAAAACCCAGAAGAATGGTTGGACTATGCAATATTCATCGGCATTTGATTATTCATCGACTCCATACTCATCTGCTAAACAAACCTCACACCAATCCAGGAGGTTGATGCTTTAAATTCTGACAGCTTTTCAAAGAAACCCTAAGCACAAAAAGTACAACGACAGGCTTAGCAGAAAGTAAGGAATAATCTGTTCTAATGAAATAGCTTGCACTCACCACTGCCGAATATGACCCCCCCCTTCCCACACACACACCACCACCACTTTCTAACCCATTAATTGCTGGAAAGCAAGTCAACTGAGCAAACAAATCAGTGAGTACACATAAACTAGGCTATTAGCAAGAGCCCCAGCAGGCCATAGGTGTAAAAGCCGGTGACAACCCAGAGAAATGGCAGCACTCTGTTTGTGCCTGTTTAATTATTGAACGGCCATCTTAAATGTTCCGCTGGTGGTGAAAAGTCCTCTCTGATGAACAATGGCTTGGCTGGAGTGCTACGAGTGGGGAGGCTAGGTGGAGAGGAATGATGTGATTGGCTGAAGAGGTGATGAGCACCGGCTGAGGGGCATTAGAGGATGAAGAAACATCTTAATTACAATGACAATTGGAATCTATCAAGAACATTTCGCCCTACACAGCAGAGGGGCAAGTGGATAATACCATCACAACTTTAGACAATTATTTATGTTATGTTACGTCAGGTTTAAGCAAGGTTATTTTGATTGAAAAGACCACTATAATTTTCTGTCAAGCTGCCAATCGATAATACAAAGGATCCTGGCTAGACTGAAATACAGGAAAAAGATAATATATTTTTTAGTTGTCCTTTAAATAAAGGCCTCTATATTCAAAACCTAATGACAAAATTTTTTTCTATGATAATTTTGGTTATTTAAAATATGCCCACCCTCTTGGACTGAAATATAATTTGATTTGTCTGCATTATTACAATCGCAGAGCAATATTTATGCAAAAGAACAAGCAGAAACCGTAAAATATTAGTAAGAGACAGCTTGCTAATAGTAATGCCTTATCGTGTATATTAACGCTCAGTTTCCTTTCACTCGTTGGAAAGCCAGAAATAATAAACAGAAACTAATTCAGGTAATGTGAGGAACACAGCAAAGCTTTTAAATATGGAGCGCTGTTTCTACAGTATATCATGTGTTAATATGATGTAGCTCAGTTCAGGTAGTCCCATTGTCATTAAATTTGCATGCAAGCAGCGCTGGAAGTGTAATGTGCTCTTTGTATGTAGCGGTAAAACTATAGTAAAAGCAGTTAAAACAGACACCAGAATAATAACACTTACCAAGACCTTTTAGCTCTGCACTATGCAGTGAAGAGGGGCCATTAGAAACCATGTAATAATTATAATTGTTAGAAAAGCAAGTACATTCATATAGCTGCTTATTCTGTTCACTCCGCAGCACATCATTAATCATTTAAAATAAATTAACAAGAGAGTGGGAGTTCACGTTATGTTAAGCGATGCTGGAGGACGATGGTTGATATTCAAACTCTGAAGTATCAATGTTTGCCTAAATTCCGTTGCAAAAAAGTTTAAAACGGAAGCAACTCAAACTGAACTGCCTGAACCCAATTTACCTTTTCATGTCTGGAGTCGCAGTGACAACCAGACATACAGACAGTTAAGCTATATTTTTAACAATAGTCAGACATTAAAGTAAATACCTGCGGCAATAGCTCTTATTTTTATTTTGTCTGGCATTTGCTGCACATTTAACAGTATGAGTGGAAACTATTCTTCTGTAAATCACCCTAATGTGATAATCTGAATGATTCTCATTTTTCTTTACTTGAGGAGAGTAAGATAATCTTTTTGCGTATTAGGTGATAAACAGTGTAATATAATTTGGTGATTTAGAAGCAAATTAATACTCATGCTGACCGAGTTTGGTGTAAAGACTGAATTTCTAGCCGTTCGTATTTGATGTTGGTGTTCCTCTGAGGAAATATTCTGAGTTTTCTTCCTTGAATTTTCTGCTAATTGGCCTTATTCAAACAAATGCACCACTCCCATTTTATCAGAAGACAGTTCATGGGAAATATGTACAATAGGTTATCAAGTTCTCTCACACAGTGTGTACTGTAGGCAGGTCCACAGTTTTTAAGTTTACATATAATTGCTTTGCTTGTAAATACATATACCGTACAACCTGTAAATGTTCTCCTTAGCTCTACATACCTTTACTTACAATACAAAGAGAAAAAAGGCACACACACATACACAAGTGCTTCTAATGCTTTGCTGAGGCAACTGCCCCTACGGCCAGAGCCTCAACCTCTTCCATCTACAGTATTAGCACCAGATCACATGAGCAAATGTGCTGTGCTTGAACGTCTGATACATGCAGCATTACAAGTTGTAACTGTCTCAGATATTATTATTGTTACATTTCCATTTGTAGGTTTATGCCATAAATATATTGAGTTTATGAAGCTATTCATGTTAAACAAATATAATGTAAAAGGTGAGTTGCAAATAAAATGTATAAAATTAAGAATTTTATATAAATATATTGTTTAGTTGAAAAAAATGCACCCTTTAAGGTTTATTTCGATATGACAATGTAAAAGATCACATGAGTAGAGTTAAGGTCATAACTATTGGATTATGGGAAAGAAGCGGATGTGGATGAATGATTATTCTGCACTTGGTCAAGAGGCGCACAAGGTCATATTTTTCATATGATCACATCTGTGTTAACATGCTTATCAGACGCTAGCTTGAGAGATGTATACGTTATGCTTATGACTTATTTTCTTGTAGCTTTCACTGTCTCTGCTGACAAAAGAGAGAGAAAGAGAAAATAAAACATCAAAAGACATCTGTATGATTCGTGGGCATTATTTTATGGTACCAGTGTAGCTACATATGTTCGTACATAGAGCATTACAAGTCGTTTTCAATCGGCCGCTATCATTGTCACTCACAAGTCTGCATATGTAATTCAGGTGCGCTAGTGCAGTGCTATATTTACTCATGTAAATTTTTAGATTTATTTTAAGCAGTTAACGTACCCTACTTATTTAAATTATTAAAAAGACCTGTAACCAACAAGTGTCATGTTGTTAAGTTTCCTAACAAATTCCCCTGTATACGTTTAACATCCGGCTTGGTCATAGTAGCTTTCGTACCAAACCGTTCTAGGACCTCAGTTCTAGGGACTACTCAAGCTGTGTTTATGTGTTTTTTTGGGTTTGACGGAACTGGAATGGAGACGTGCAGTTGAAAGAGCAAAAACGAAAGCCAAGAGTAGGGCTGGGCGATATGGACCAAAAATCAAACCCAATATATTTAGGTTGAATACAGATACACAATATATATTGGTATTTTCTATAAAGTGGGTTAAATGTTCAGGAGGAGAAAAAACTGGAAACCCGACGGAAATATGACATTTATTTTATTTTTAATCGACTTCATTGTAGTGGTTACATCTATAGCAGAGAGGTTGTGAATATTGCAGCTATAATGACCGTATACTCAATTTAATCCACATTTGTTTTTGATTACAGGGTACCATGTCATACTAACGGCATTCAATCAAAATGCCTATCCTGTCAAGTAGGCGTGTCTTGACGCAGTATTTAGCCTGCACTGTGTCCCAGACTTTACGCCCAAGTAAAGGTTGGCGTCGAGGCCCTACTATGGCCCAGAGCCTATACTGTATGTGTATATATATCCCTGATGTGCAACCTCACCATGTGTATGGACCCCTACTGCTGTGCTTCACAGCAGGTAGTTGATTGCAGCGGAGAAATCCATTGAGGCACGTCATATATCACATCCTGTTGTTCTTTATAGCCTTCCAGCTGAAGGAAGGGGGGATGGGAAGGTGAGTGTGTGTGTGAGGGGAGGAGGGGTGGTTCTTAATGTGGAGACGAGCTGCCTGAAGGGAACTACTGGCGGTGGGTGGTGTTGGAGGTAGGAAATAAAAGAAGACACACCTAAGGGTTTGGCTTATTACGGTTATTACTGCTGCTTAAGTTACAGTGGCTTCTAATCTCCGTAGCAGCCAACCTGAGGGAGTAATTTGGGATTAATTACATTTGCACAAAAGTAATGGTCTTTTTGTGGAGGAAAAACGCCAGTGTGGGGGTGGCTGCACGTGTGTCTGAAAGTGTACTTTTTATCTTTCAGTGTGGAAAGACAGGTGGACTGGGCGGACTTGCTCAGTTGTTAATCGTCCATCATCATACTTATAAACTCGAAAATAGATTTGCGTCGCACATCTTTCCCAGGTTACAGTTTATTTGAAAGAGATCTAACGGCGTGTCCCCAACTGCATTTTGCTGTGGAGGCTGACGTAGGCAGTGCCCAGACAGCGAATGATACCGTGCATGGCCTGAAACAAAGTAAGTTTACCCCAAAAGAGGCTGCAGAAATACCGTTGTGGCCTCAGATTGTTTGTAGGTACTTCAGAATTAATTTAATATTCTGAAATCTGGAAAAAAGTGAAAGTGAAATCTGTGGACCCCATTGACTTGCATGGAATGATGGATTGTTCCGGTAAAGTTTCTTTCTGAAAAGTAGTCCATCCCCCACAACAAAATCAAATGAGGAAGTGCCGCCCGTTGGAACCTCTCCGTTTTCAAGCTCTCTGGCGTTACCGTGGAACTAATGGGCGTGGAGGGGGGCCACTGCGTTACCTTGTAGGCGATGCAGTTGAGGACCTTCATTGCCACGTCCGACACCTCCGGAAAGGGGTCGGCAGCCAGGTGGAGCAGCACCCTCCAGATCTGGGTGTACACGCTGTTGAAGGACACGCCTGGACAAACAACGACGACGATAAAGACGTGGGAAAAAAATGTAAAAATACCCGTTATCAAGATAGCGCAACACAACTCACAGCAAACACAATACTTATGACCCTGTTGGAGCTGTTCGCATGTACGCAGTCATGGGAACAAAACTATGCATTATATGCAGACACACATTCTGCTTTAACAAACATTAAGCGCCAAAAAAAACAGGGAAAGGGGAAAAAAAAATATGTATAAATGGCACCGCAAGTAATGGTGCTCCCCATAAACTGAATTCAATATTCAAAACAAAAGAAACAAAGATACAGATTGCACTTTTCTTACAGTTTGATTATATGTTCTTACAATAATGTATGCCTTAATACAGATTGCACTTTTCTTACAGTTTGATTATATGTTCTTACAATAATATATGCCTTAATACAGATTGCACTTTTCTTACAGTTTGACTATATGTTCTTACAATAATGTATGCCTTAATACAGATTGAACTTTTCTTACAGTTTGATTATATGTTCTTACAATAATATATGCCTTAATACAGATTGTACTTTTCTTACAGTTTGATTATATGTTCTTACAATAATATATGCGTTAATACAACTGCTCAATCCCATGCGGGTCCATTAGCAACAAAGCCCAGCCAATGTCATTAGCATCAGGCCGGCCACCCTGCTGATTATCCATTCCTTCATTCTTTGGACCCGGTGGGGTGGCAGAGGGAACGTTACCTCTGGAGTCACTTAATGGAAGTCATTAGTCCACACACACTGTTTTTCACACAGTTGTGCTAATCCACGCTCTGTTGCTGTCAGTCATCATGAACAAATCGGAATTACTCCCTACGACTAGGAGATCTACCTTGTCTTCTGTTACATCCTTGGCGATGAGGAGACTTTTGACATTTCACTCAATCTCCAAACTGCTTAAAACGATCCATACGACTGCTTTTCTACAGTGCATGCGGTCAGTCTATAGTAGAAATAGTGTCTACGGTCAACAGAGAGAGATTCATCGGAGTGCGGACTGCGCAAACACAGCTTCCCACGCGCGAGAGGCCTTGATCCTTCCAATCACTGAGCCCGCAAACGGAGTTTCCCTCTCCTGCTCTGTGACTTGCTATGCCACATCGCCTGTGCAGTGAATCCCACCTCATATGTTGTCTTCTATCAATCTATCAATCAATCAATTTTTATTTAAAGTGAATCACCATGTAACATGGTCCCAATGCACTTTACAAAAAAGAATAGATATGACAATCATACAGTCAAATACAATTACAAATACAAACAAAGGAAACGCAGTAAAAACAAATTTATAAAAGTAAATAAATAAGAACGTCTACATTAAAAACATCAATGTTAAAGCGTGTAACAAGGTGATGGCGTGTTCTAGGGTGTGCTGAAATGGAGTGAATAGAGTTGTGTTTTCAGTGTTGATTTAAATGTTTGTACCGAGCATGCGTCTTTAACATGCAAGACTATTGCAGAGATAATGGGCACGGTAGGCAAGTGCTCTGAAACATCTGGTTTTCTGTTAAAAGAAGGAATAACCAGGAGACCAGCAGCAAGAGAGCGAAGAGGGCGAGCTGGTGATTTGCTCAGATAGGTAAGGGGGTGCAAGTCCATAGCGTGCAAAGCCTTACATGTTAAAAAAAGAACCTTGAAGTCAGCTCTGTCTCTCACTCGCTCTCTCATTTAGTGTGTCGAGGTTCACCTGCAAGTTTTTAGGCATCCAGCTTTTAATGCTTATGATTATGTACCTCAAACCCCCCCCCCCCCACCTTCTCTCTCTCTCTCTCTCTCTCTCTCTCTCTCTCTCTCTCTCTCTCTCTCTCTCTGGACAGCACTAGAGGGAGGATAGAGGGAGCAGACTCTTGACTGTGAACCATTGACATGGTGCTGGGGAGGCAGAGAGCCCAGGGTCAGCTGAACTAACCGTCCCCATAGGCCTCTGTCTCTCTCAGGCTCAGTCCCCCACCCCCTCAGAGGGAAGCACTCCATCCCCCCGCCAGGCATTGAAGGCCCTTTCAGACAGGACGCGACATGCACCTGCGCATGCCGCCAAGATGAGCGCAGATTTCTCCAGACCCTTCACACAGGACTCAGCTGCGCTCGCCGGATATTAATATCCCGAATTTAAGTGCAACAAACAGTTCACAAACATAATATTGGTTTAACTAAGTTCCGCTGAAAAATAAGTGAAAAACTTTGATATTCTACACGTATTCAACTTTTCCTCTGTTTTCACTTCCGTGCCTGGCTGGCTGCCTCATTTCTATTGGCCGCGCGGGTATTCGTCACACTTGGCTCGGCGCAGCAATCGGCTGGACAGTTAGGAATGGGCCAGTGGGCTCAGGCTGTGGTGCTCAGGGAGAGTGGGGAGGATGCAGCATAGGATAAAGAGGCTACATGTAACAGGATGAGAGAGAACAGGGGACATTGTTGACAATGACATTACATTGTGGCTAGTGTGTGCCGGGGAGAGACAGACAGGCTAACGCTGCCCCACGGGAAGCTAAAGTCATAGGAAAACAGGTTACAAGGAAGACAAACAGGAGAGAGCAGAAGGGTGGGGAGAGAAAAGGCGTGAAGGTCAGGCATGACGGGGAAAGCATAGCAACAAACCAGAGGCAGGTTGTCAGATAAAAGAAATTCGGCTCCTCGGTGTTCTGCAGCGTATTTTATTGACGAGACTTGGCCAGGGAGAAGCAGCACGTGATGTACAATTCTTCTGCAGGAGGGAATTATTCACCAACTTTTAAACTACAGGAGAAAGAGGGGCGTGTCTACCAAGAACATTTTGAAGTCGTAATCAAGAGGTGGCAATTTACGATAATAATAAAACGGTTTGTTTACAATGGAAATCAATCAATATAGAGAGGACTCAAATTACAATGAAATACACATGACAGTGGGGATTACAAAAGGGCTTTTTTTACACTGCATATTTAAACTAAATTTAGCCACTTTTCTCACACACAGTTAATCATTTTGCTTGATAATCTTAAAATATTTTTTTGTTTTCACTGGATATTTAAGTTAAACCAGTATTATGTGTGTAAACCGCTTGTGCCATTCTAAAAAGTATTATGAAAGTAGTCTTTTTTTCCACTTTCTGAACAACGAGGTTGTCTCTATTTCAAGATCTGACTATCAACCAATGAGAGAATAAGATAATTAGAGGGTAAACTATCCCCTCAATCCAGAAAAACAGTGAGGATTACAGAGGCAGAGTGCGGATTCGTTCGTAATTTCACTGCCGTTTCTGCGACGTGAAAAATGGGGAATCACTGATCTCGATTGCAAACAAGTTGATCCATTACGGTTGGAAAACGGCTTGCTGCTTATGGCTAGTTGGGTTTTCTCTTAAGTAGGGTTGGGTACCGTTCACATTTGAATCGATACCGGTGCCGGTCCGGTACCTTAAATTCGGTACCGGTACCTAAACGGTACCTTTTTCGGTACTTTACTCTGTAATAATATTAATTTTAATTAATACAATTTTATGTTGCTTAGGGGAAAAAATTGCCTGACTGACTCTTTACAAACAATGTATTTTAGGAGTTCTGCTTTAGCCTACAGCCTAATGTAAGCATTATTGAACTGTGCCTCCCTCAGGTTTCTTGAAC
>JAODUH010003276.1:0-11463 GCA_027564835.1 Typhlichthys subterraneus
CCCCACCCTGAACACATCGACATGCCAACATTCACTCAAAGTTATAGCGCCACCTACTGGCAACATTAATATATACACTTTATGCTTTCATTCCCTGCTCCTAGCAGGTATCCCACATTTTCTACAGAATTGTCTCACACAACATGCATAATGATTCATATCCGAGTCCGCGCCACGGCGCGAGGGCCCGCCCAGTGTTGCTTGCAACCCTAGTTGTTATTATTATTATTATTATTATTCTCCCACTTATATTTTTATTAGGGGGCCTAAACATGCACGAAAACTCACCAAACTTTCAGCACACGTGTCCTATTTGATGATCATGATTTTCATGGACAGGATATCGAGGCGTAGTCGTGGTGGAGGGGGGTTGTGATTCGGTAGCCTGGGAAGCTCATCGCTGCTTTTTTCAGATGATGTGGTCCTGATGGCATCATCGGTCCGTGACCTCCAGCACTCACTGGATTGGTTCGCAGTTATGTGTGAAGCGGCTGGTATGAGGATTAGCAACGCTAAATCTGAGGCCATGGTTCTCAGCCGGAAACCGATGGAGTCCCTACTCCAGGTAGGGTAAGCGAGTCCTTAATCCAAGTGAAGGAGTTTAAGTACCTCTGGGTCTTGTTCGCAAGTGAGAGGACTATGGAGCGGGAGGTTGGCCTGAGAATCGGAGCAGCGGTAGCGGTATTGCAATCTCTTTACCGCACCGTGGTGATGAAAATAGAGCTGAGCCGGAAGGCAAAGTTTCCGATCTACCGGGCAATTTTTGTTCCAACCCTCACGTATGGTCATGAAGGATGGATCATGACCGAAATAACAATATTACGGGTACAAGCGGCCAAAATGGGTTTTCTCAGGACGGCGGCTGGCTTCTCCTTTAGAGATAGGTTGAGCCGCTACTCCTTTGCGTCGCAAAGGAGCCAGTTGAGGTGGCACGGGCATCTGGTAAGGATGCTCCCTGGGCGCCTCCCTTGGGAAGTGTTCCAGGCACGTCCAGCTGGGAGGAGGCCTCGGGGAAGACCCAGGACTAGGTGTAGAGATTATATCTCCACACCGGCCTGGAAACGCCTCAGGATTCCCCAGTCAGAACTTCTAATTTGGCTCGGGAAAGGCAGGTTTGGGGTCCCCTGCTGGAGCTGCTGCCCCTGCGACCTGACTCTGGATAAGCAGATGATGGATGCATATCTTTTGGTTCATCTATGTAGTTTGTTTACTATTCTGTTCTCATGGTTACATCAAAACGAGACGCATCGTTTCCGTGAGAGGCGGGCAGGACGGAGAGTGGGATGCCACTTCCCATGTGAAAGATGTGCATAGATGTCATTCAAAAAAGGCACAGTCAGGCAAACACAGTTTTCTCACATCTTTGGTAAAGGTCTTCATGGGTCCCCCGAGACGCAAAAATCCGAGTTCCGATACGAGACTAGACCGGGTCTAACGTTTGAGTGTTTGACTCGGATCTGGGTCGAGTCTGACACAAATGCTATGATTCTCAGGTAAATGCGATTTACCAACTGGACTTGATAATGAATTAATACATATGTTTAATTATTATATGTACCTTAATATAAAGAAGCAATTACAAAATGTTGAAATTGAAGAAAAAAAATGCATTTCTTTGTCATGGTTTGACGAACAACATGTTCATTCATTGGCGCCAGTGAGCGATAGGTCTACAAATGTCAGCGCCCCTGAACATATAAGCAACTTGCTTATACTTTTACTTGCTTGCGGATCTGATTATGGTCTGTGCAGGGTCCATGATAGGAATTACAAATTGAAACATCAAATAGGTCCAGCCTTGGCTAAATTATGAACTAAACACTGACTGAAATTAATTTGCTTCCATTTATCATTTGACAGCATTGTGTGGGAACCTGTGTATGCCTCAGCAAACTTTTCTGCACTATCCCTTGACTATTGATGGCGACATGTCTTTGCTTGTTGCGACATAATTGTAAGGTTCGGTTTATTCTTTCGGTAGGCTACTCAGCAAGTCTTTTGAACCCTAACGGGTATGGGTCTGTTTAAAAAAAATCAATGGTACTTCAAGTCTGTCGTCGGGTCTGTTCGGATCGGACCTCAATTTATACGTTTTATTTTATGCAAGTCGAGTAAAAATGCTTTGGTTAATTTCATATCATGGGTTAATTGCGATCCCCCTATCTTCTGGGGGTTCCATGGACCTTCCACTGGACCTTCCACATTTCTTAAAAGGATAAACTTCAAATAAATCCCTCCAGAAATGACCCTAATAATGTATTTGCATTTTGATGTCTGAAAGGTCACTGGTTTGTGTATAAACAATATCTGTATTTCATATAGATATTCCACAGAAGTTTCAAATCATCCGTTCTCTACTACAGAGTACTTTGTTGACGGTCTCTAAATGTGTGTAGCTCTGCTGCTGGAAACCCAAAACGATCACTGTAATTTAGAGTGAATTTAAAGAAAACAACTGGTCGCGGTGGACTTTGTTAAAACAATTCGGAATTCATCTTTGCGGTCTTCTCTACACTTTTTGATAATGAGTTATTGAAGTCAGAAATAACAATCTGACATGTGAACATATGCCTACTGTTGGGCTATTAAAGTTTGCGAACCAAAGAAAGTATATTATAAAAAAGATTAGATAACATTAGATAAATTACCAGCTGTCACTCGACTTCTTTCATTGCTGTGGCTGGGGGCCACAGGCCCTCTAATTGTAATACGTGTTACAGCAATATAATGGAACAAAATTATGAAGCTTTTTAAGGTGACTACTAGCCTAGTAGCTTAACTACATGTAGTTGGCTATAGCTAAGGCAGGCTATCTTCCTTGCAGTTTGTCATGCTTTAAGTGAAGCTTTGTGCTGCAACCTGCAGCCTCTGTATTGCACACTTGTCACTCGCGCGGTGTTTCTTGCCACAGTTCACACTTCACAGAGCTAAATTATCTAAAATAACAGTCAGAGCTGTCTCAAATTGAGATATTCTCTATTTACTGAGAAAATCAAGTGTTCTTTAAAGTTTTACTAAAACTATGTTCAACAGAAATAGATAGTTACCAGTCAGTTTGTTTTGGTATGGCGTTAATGATTCTGCCGTGGCGCAGCGACACACCTAAATGAACGCAGAGTAATCACATTCAATTATGTTGCCCTCATGAAAGCATGTGCCGCACGGCATTTTTCGAGTATAACTTTGTATTTGTTCTGTCTGCAATCTGCAGATTGCGCCTGGCAATGTTTGTTTGATTGTCCTTACTGTGCAACCAAAATGTCCTTATTTTGAGAGTGAGGAAAGAAAACACTCGGTGTAGCTGAGCCGTTACAGTTATAAAACCGTTGCGTTTTTAATCCCGGTTAATAGTGAAACCGGTTAATCGCTGCATCCCTAGTCTGTAGTCAGTTGGCATTTAGAGAGCAACTAACATAGCCACTGACACAAAAATGTAAGATGGCATACAACTAAACTTTATAACCCCTGCTTACAAATCACGCCACCACCTCAAAAGTTTAATATATTTTATCTCGGAGCAGACGTGTTCTTGATTCGTGCACACAAACGGCAAATCTCTCGAGACTGTGCACGCCATACCACCACTGCCCTGGCCGCTTAGTCCGCCTAGCCCACACGGTAATTGAAAATGAACTGAACAGTAGTGGGTGCCGCTTCCCATGTCAAAAGCCCTTGACACTCTGAGGTAGGCTACATTGTCTGCATTTCAAACAATAACAATGTTTGGTAATATTAGTTTCAACCAGAAAAAAGCAAATCAAAGAGTGTCCCTTTGAACACATTGGAGACAAAAATAATTCTGTTCACATATAATACAGTAGCCAGTACACTACACAACAGGAGGCTTTAAAACACAAACTGTAAAGGTGCTAGATCTTACACCATACAGTGCATCCGGAAAGTATTCGCTTCACTTTTTCCACATTTTATTATGTTACAGCCTTATTCCAAAATAGATTAAAATCTTTTTTTTTCATCCACAGTGGCCTCATCTGTAAATGGAAGAAGTTTGGAAGCACCAGGACTCTTCCTACAGCTGGCTGCCCGGCTAAACTGAACAATTGGGGGAGAAGGGCTTTAGTCAGGGAAGTTACGAAGAACCCAATGGTCACTCTGACACAGCTCTAGCATTGCTCTGTGGAGTGCAGAGAACCTTCCAGAAGGACAATTTCTGCAGACATCCACCAATCAGGCCTGTACGGTAGACAGAAACCCGACACATGACAGCACATCTGGAGTTTGCCAAAAGGCACCTGAAGGACTCTCTGTCAAGCGTCCTGAATGCCAAGCGTCATGTCTGGAGGAAAACAGGTACCGCTCATCACCTGGCCAATACCATCTCTACAGTGAAGCATGGTGGTGGCAGGATCATGCTGTGATGTTGATGTTTTTCAGCGGCAGGAACTAGGAGACTAGTCAGGATCGAGGGAAAGATGAATGCAGCAATGTACAGAGATATGCTTGATCAAAACCTGCTCCAGAGCAAGCTGGACCTCAGAATGGGGCAAAGGTTCATCATCCAACAGGACAACTACCCTAAGCACACAGCCAAAATAACAAAGGAGTAGGTTTGGGACAACTCTGTGAATGACCTTGAGTGGCCCAGCCAGAGCCCAGACTTTGTATAAATGTGCAAAAATTTCAAACAAACCTTTTTCACTTTGTCATTATGGGATATTGTTTATATAATTTTGAGGGGAAAACATATTTTAATCAATTTCTGAATAAGGCTGTAACATAACAAGGTGAAGTGCTGTGTTTTTTCCGGATGCACTGTATGACAGCAGGACAGGACTGAATCACTTTTAGTAGTTGTGGTTGTTATGGTTACCTTCCAGACAGGCTGTCGCCTCCTTCAGCATCTTCTCAGTAGCCATCTGAGCTAGTTTAGACAACTGGCTAAAGCTCTGAACAGAGAGTGTTGGAGGAGAAAACACTAACAATGGCTGGCCCTCGCTGCCTGTTTCCAGGGCATGAATTGTCTCACCGCTAGAGAGAGAAGAGAGACTGGATTTAAAAAAAACATTTAGTCTACAGGATGCATCTTCAACTTGCTGATGTTTGAAAACAGAATCAGCTAGTTTTAGTTTTTTACAATATCTCCAAGAGAAATGGTAATAAAAAGAAGAGTACAAATCAGGATTAAACTTTTTCAGTTTGATGGAAGTCAAGAATCAAAATAATGATATCAGCATACTCAGGAGCCACTTTTCCTACCTGTTGTAAGAGGGCTAAATCATAGTAAGTTTTATTTTATTCTATTCTACATTAACTGCATATTCTGAGGTTTGTCTAAATGTCCTTTTACACCAAGCGCAATGTGAAAAAACGATGCGAAAAAGCATTTACATCGATTACTTGGAATGTTCAGACATAATTCCACAATAACTTGACGTCGACAAAAAGTACAAGATAATAAAAAGTACAAAAACAAAAACAAAAAAACAAAAATTACAAGTTAATAGTGCTTTACGCGGTGGAATGGCTATAGTGCCTTTAGGAAGCCTGCTGATGCACTAATCGGGAGGACAGAGAATAAGGCTCCTTGGCGACCTGGAGAATGTGTTCTCTGTTACAGTTCATGTAGCCTATGCAGGTCATTTTAGTGCCCATGCTATCATTTTTGAGTGCTACAAAATAAAGCAGGCAGGCTATCAACATGGACATCTCCGTCTGTAATCAGCTATCCTGGAGGAGCCACTATAATTAACATCCTACGTTACTATACAGCGACGCTGTTAAACAAGAATGAGTTCCACTAGTATTGGCCAGGGATAGGTATTTCAGGATTAAATTGACGCAGTGCAAATGCTATGGATAGTACGGTAGTTCTTATAAACTGATCCATGTTCGTATGAGGGCAAGTAGCAATGCAATCTTGTTATAAAAAACAATTGTCAAATTGATAATTACTTACTGTAATCATATCCGATGTTTGCAGAGAAACCTTTTTATGGGTTGTCTTAATTCTGTAGACTTTTTGGGTGTTTATCAAAGCTTTTACCAGCTGAGAGGAATGTAAACAGAACGTAAACTGCTCCACTATTGTCAGGTGACATCAATAGTTTGTTGTGATTAGTAAAACCCATTTCATCACCAGGCAAAAATTTATAAAAGACCTTAAAGCAAATAAAATATTTATCATTTTTCGCATTGTGTATGGTGTCATTCACTATAATGCATTTTGACAAAATTTACCGTGGGTCACGGAGGGCGATATTTCAGCAGATCATTTACATCGAACACAATGCATTATTTAGAATGTTAAGACATATACTAAAAATAATAATAATAATAATAATAATAATAAACGCAACACTTTTGTTTTTGCCCCCATTGATCATGAGCTGAACTCAAAGATCTGATACCCTCTCTATGTACACAAAAGGCCTATTTCTCTCAAATATTGTTCACAAATATGTCTAAATCTGTGTTAGTGAGCACTTCTCCTTTGCCGAGATAATCCATCCACCTCACAGGTGTGGCACATCAAGATGAAGATCAGAAATATTTTATTATTTTAAAACATTTTACAAAAATATTTTTAACATTGAGTATGTACATAACATATTTCTAAACAGGGTCCGAAATTAACATTTTGAGTCACCGGCCAATGTGGCTGTTAGATCAAAAAATCTACCTACCAAGCATTTGGGTCAAAATAATACATTTTAATTTTCGTGTCACATAACAGTGGTAGCCTACTGTATTAACTATGTTTAGTATTTCATTTGGATAACACATAACAGCACAACTCATCACCACACCATAGTTATGTAGGCCTATCTACTCTAATATAGCCTTACTGTAATCAACCTCGTACAACTCTTTTAATCTACAAACCTAGTTATTTTTTGCACTGCTTTGTCCTCGGGTTTTCATGTTTGAAAGGTTGGTTTATTCCCTTTGAATATTGACACTGCACGTATTTAGCCTGACTGTATAGAAAGTGGGGCTGGCTGGATACCATTCACATTTAAACTTGTACCTAGCGGTACCGTGTTTATTCTTTACTCTATGTAATAACACAAAAAAGGTACACGCGTGTCTGTAGTCGTGTCTGCTATTTCTGTATTTGAGCCCATAGGCGAGTACCACTGCTGAATTTGCAAAAAAATGTACTACCTTTTCATGCAAAAAACTATTTTACAAGTAGGAAGTTGGTGTAACTAAGATATTCACTAAATTATCTATATATTTTATATTCCTTGAATATTAACATTAACGCTACTTCAAACAGCTTCAAACTCATGATTAAAGACAATGGATATATATTCTTGGTTGTTACTCAGACATTGCATAAATACCGCCCTTGCGCTCTCTGATTGTTTATTGTTGCTTTGTTGGTACGACATTATCAGATGATTGGTTTAAGAGATCTCACAGCCAATCTGAGATAAAGTAGGGGCGTGTACTTACGGATAATATGTGTGTGTCAAATTCAACACAGACGACAATGGTAGAGAGTGTAGTATGTCCTGTATCCATGGTCCTAGCCATGACCAATAATTAATAATTATTTGTCAATATCTATGATCAATCAATCCACAAGAGGAAATCTGATGACATATAAATTCAGCCTGCTGCCTATAAACAGGCCAGAACCTAACATTTTAAAGGTAATCTGCAGAAAGACCCTTGGAGATCTCCCGAGTCACTCTGCCTGGCTCAATGGACCATATAAAGACTGACTATTTAATGTGCGATAAAATGTCTCCTTTAAGTAAAACAAATATAAATTGTATATATGTATAATATGCAATCCATGCTTTGATAAACCAGTTTTCCCCAGGTCCAGATGGGAAAACAAGTATGAAATATGATTTTGCCTGAACTAATTAGATAATTGGTAAAAAGTATTATTCAAATATTACTGATGTTTAGAATTTACGGATGCAGAAATGCATGTGTGTTTATAAAATGTGACTTTTAGGTTGAAAAAGTTTACTAAATGACCAGATTCACTATTTCAGTTGTATATCTAACCCCCACTCAAGGTGTCAATTATGTTAATCTAAATAAGAACAAAGACATACTGTCACAAAGGACTGTGAAAAGGCAATTTGGGGCAAAAGAAACCCTGTTAAAATCAACTGGCCTACAGGATATATATATATAATTAAGATAAAACCCAAATATTACAACACACACAGTAGACCATTTAGTCCAGAAGTATCATTTGTAAAATTAACTCCTAAATACATGCATACTGAATCAACCAGGTATGTGTAATTCTAGTCTATTCTATTCTATATGATGTTTCAGATATTGTTTGGTGTTATTATGATTGACTTGTAATATTTGATTCAATGGTATAATTATATTTAAGTTTGAATGTGGTGGAGAGTTAATATTTCAGAATAGAAATTAGAAATTAGTAGGTTAATTTAATGTTGAAATTAGTTCAGCCTCTCTCCATGTGGCCAAATGAGGCCAAGTCAGCATTGAAAGGCCAGCTCCTTTTCTCTCTTTCGTACGACTCTTTCGTCTCTTCAATACCTCTCTTCAGGTGTCTTTTAGACACCCAGTTCAGTTTATTTTGTGGCTACACTTCTCTTAGAGCCGGGAACAAATTCACCATGGGTGTATATACAAGGGATGTTTTTATATTAAGAAGCAGACTATCAATCTTTGTTTTTGCATATAGCTACAGGTCCCTATTGTATTAAATAAATAATTACTTCAGGTTTTTGACTGATTTTGGATATTGATCAAATGATTAAATATTGCTATTAATTTGTAATAACCCATAATCATAATTTAACGGTGACTTAAGCAACTGATATTAGGCCTAAGGTCAAATATAAAAGCTAAGTGGTGCCTTGTCTCATGTGGTCTGGTAGACCAGTTATTATTTAATATAATACCCATAACGTAGTGTAGGGCACGCTGATCATGTCGCCTTCTCCCATACTGCATTATAATAGAAACTTGCACTCAATATTTATTTACATTTATTTACATTTATTATTTACATTTATTTACATATTTTATCATTTCAGTCAATCAGTCAATCAGAATTTACCCGCCAGTTCGTCGTCCAGCGGCGGAAAGTTTGGCGGTGAACGAAACGAAAGACCTAAACCACAGCAGTGGTTTAACTACTTTGAAACTAGAAACTACATTGATTGGCCAAAGGGAGTTGTTACCATAAGTAAAGATTCGTCCAATCAGCTTTCAATAGCAATTAGCCAGGGTTAACAAAGTCACACAATCATGAAACTTAAAGTGTATGAAGGCCTAAAGGTCTGAATGATGCATACACATTTTTGTCTAGATTGCTCAATAGGGGGTGCTACAGTCATCAGTTGAACATTGCAGCTTTAAAATGTCAACAGCTACTGTACAAACTGATACCTTAGCTTGGTGTCAAATGATGCAGTCCTTACGTGTGATGAAGCTGTCATGTCAAATGTCTGAAATATTTTCACTTCCTGTATTACTGATTTAATTATAAACATAATTTTTCTGTCTTATCCTATGCAATTTGTGTAAATATCAGATTTCATAGCGTTTTAGACTCCTGATAGCTCCTTGATTCAAATCTAAAAAAAGAATGTTGAAAGTCCTAACAATACAGCTGGGACAGCCTAAAATGTGTCTCCTAGATCTGCCAAATTGACTGAACGTGGGTGTAGTAACACCAAACAACCACATGAGGGCAGCAAGAGGCCATATGTGAAATACAGACTTCACTATGGCTTTATTAAGTATACTGCATTTTTCTATTTTTTATATACATTCAACACTTCATCGCGTGTAAGTGACAACATATATACTTTTATTCATATAGCCAATTTAAAGTACTTTAAGTACTCAAAGTACTTTCAGAGTACTACTCTAGAGTACTTTGTAGTAGTAAGCAGCATTAATTTGTAGTTCAACGCTGATAAAACATTGGAAGGTCCTAATGATATGGCTGGCACAGCCTGAAATTTGTCTCCTAGATCTGCACTTTGATTAAAAGTCAGTGTAGTAATACAATTAAACCACCACATGAGGGCAGCAAGAGGCCATGTGTAAAATACTGACTGTTTTCATTATGGCTTTACGTTATATGCTGCATTTTTCTATTGTTCATGTACATTCAACACTTCATCACGTGTAAGTTGTTGGAGAATTTATTGATTTCCAGTCTTTTACCAGTACAGCTTATATACCCTTATGACAATGTAATGGGTTTTTTTTGTTGGTTTTTTTGGAGGGAGAGATACACTGGCACGGTTTGCTGCCGTTTCTCCTTCTGTGTCTTTCTAATTTTGTTATAATTTTTTAGATGTTTACCTGTGTTTTTCTTCTTTATTAAGTTATGTTTGCTTGTTTGTTTGTTTATTGGCTTGACTGCCTTTCTTTTATCCCCGACTGCCTTCGGTTTGTCGAAATGCGCAGGACTGGCTCCTCGTTAGCTGCCTACCTAACAAGCTACGGTAGGCTATCCTACCACACTGGGCGGTTTATTGACTCAATCGTTTGACAGCGGCGGCCTGGTGAGGTCGGGAATGCATGTTCGGTCTGCCTGGACAGGACTAGGCTACATCTTTGTCGGTGACTAAGCATGGCGATTTGTTGTCTTATCCGCTGGAGAAGTTCGTGCTTCGACGCTTCTGCTTGCCTGCTCCGGTCTGGTCTACGTGCGATGACCCAGGGATGGCGATGGCGGTGGTTGTGTCCCTCCACCGTGTCTACTCTACACCATCTCGTAGCCCGTGTATCTCCAGATCTCGCCGAGAAAAAGTTTCCTGTTGCTCTTTTTGGTCGAGTTGACGCGTTGCCCCTTGCGGTCCTCGTCTGGCAGTCCACGGGCATTACGTAAAGTAAAGTTAGTAATTAGAAAGTTATTTCGGGTCAAATTTCCAACTACACTGAGTCTGACTGTTGAAACTTTTGGCTATAGGCCTACATGCATCCAAAACCATCTTAACTGAATTTTTGTTATTTTTTACCTTTGTTAGACTAGATAAGCCTCCCAATGTAGACTACAGATTAGGTGGGTTCAACATTTTGTTCCACTCACGGCTATTTTATCTCCCCGTCCTCTCCAAACAAACAAGTTTATTATTTCAAGTTTATTTTTTTCCCCCCACACATTTTGATTTTATGTGTATCCTATGTTTCAGAAATGTGTGCTCCTGCTAATGTTTTATGCTCCTGCAAATTTATTTGTCTTTAAATGTGTATTTACAATGTAAGATGTCTTTGAAAGGCGTCCTCAAATAAAATGTATTATTATTATTATTGTATATTAGATATGTATGTGACCGAAAGACCTATGCTCTCCTTATGTGAGAACTTCCAAGAATGACCATTTGTCTTTACCTTTGATCTTTCCCTCTTTGTCTTAACTTGTAAAAAAAAAGATTTTTCTATGCTACTGGAAATACTAAATAACTCTCAACATCAAGTCACCGTCTCTGGCCCATTACCAATGCTGGGGAAAGGAATTGAATCTTTTAGCAGACTCCT
>JAODUH010003278.1:0-11463 GCA_027564835.1 Typhlichthys subterraneus
ATATAACCATTATGTCACTGGTGCGTGTTTTACAGTGACAACACTTCATACTGTATAGACATGAACTCATGAATTAGAATTGACTTGATTTACTATATAACTGAGGTTTCATAGTACCTTGTGTGTGTATAATCTGGCCTCTAGGGGCTAATCTGGCCTCTGGGGGCTTTGCCAAGTACATATATGCTCAATTGCACGTTTTATTTTAAAATTGCATGATTTTAGTTTTAGTTTTCACTTTTCATTGTGAGTGGGGGCCAAAACTAGAATTCTGGTTAGATATTAAGATGGATACGCTACAACTGGAAATACCAGGCTCAAAACTGGAGGAATGAAAATACAGTTCGCTGACATTGCTAAAACACTGCCACTAAATACACAGTTGACCTACAGTACTTGACCCTCGAGAAATACAGATAATCTGTGGATGATCTTTCAGCCATCTTGTCTCCAGATGTGGTTTTAGGTCCTTATCTGACCATCCGTCTCGTCTTGACTTTCAGGTGGCACAGGATTGCCTACAGCGTGCAGGGAACGACTGTGAGCCTCTTCTTAGACTGTGAGAAGGTGGAGAGTCTGGATCTGCTGCGAGGTGATAATGCTGTCGTCAGCACAGAGGGTGTCACCGTGTTTGGGACGAGGCTCCTGGACGAGGAAGTGTTTGAGGTAAGAGCGTGAAGACCTCTTAACGTTGGGCCTTGTTTGGAGGAGGTCCATTTTTTTAGTGTAGCTTTTTATATTACTTAATAAGGGTTCTCTTTTTTTTATCAGAACATTTCAATACGTGTTTTATTTGGATAACTTCATCTCCAATTCGGACAAATTGTAAGTCACGAAACATGAAGTGATTGGGGTCATCGGCCAATCCAATTCTGCAGGGCTAATTATCCAGTCTAGGAGAGGGGTGGGGGGACAAAGGGCATAGATGAGGAGATGAAAGGAGGGATTAGCACTGTTCAGACATGCCCTGGCCTCATCATTTCCACAGACATACCTAGAAATTCTGATGTTGTGGGTGTGTCAGTATCCAGCTATTGGCTATAGATGTATTAATTACCATGTGCACGAGCATTACATAGTATGCCTGGATGTGAATTTGCATCCGGGAATGTCTTCAAAAGCTTTTTGTTACATTATTGTTTCCTATGATGACATAAACTTAATCAAAATATGATCTTAATGGCAAAAGCCTTTTTTAAACCGTTAAGGATAGGCTTATTTATGAGTATGATTAATAACTGCAGTTGTAATTGTACTACTAGTACTTAGGAGCTCATTTTATGTGCTTCCCATGACAACATTATGACCCTGTGGCATTGGCATAAATCTCTTCCCTGCATAATGAGAGTGACCGACGTGATGTCCTCGGGCGCCATGTCTGTTCAGCGTCAGGCCCAGAGATGAAAGGGCGCTGGGTGCCCAGAGTAGGCCACCTCTCCGTCTCTCCGGCCCTCGGGGTCCGTGCTGAGCCCTGGAACCACCCCTGCGCCCTCCCACCACTACAAACACATAGCTTGAACTGCAGAAAGGCCCAGAGGAATGGGCTCTTATTGCTGCCTTTCAGTTTGGGAGTGTTCACTTTCTCCTGGAGAAACACATGCCGAGAGCAGGCCTGCTACATTTGGGGCTGAGTCAGTGACCACTCCTTAATAACGCCCATTTTTATCACTGAAGAGGAAACAATAGGTGATATTGTAGTGAAGGTTGATTCATCGTGTGTGATGAGAAGAGAGAATTAAATCCAGATCCAAGCAATAATTGCCCCTCTCAAGATTCGGCCCCTATCCTAACTTTACCTCCGTTGCCCCTCCCATGTCTTAAAGCCGCTCTGTATATATTCCCCGTCCATCTGTGACACACAAGTGAACCTTTTTCTGTAAGCACTTCCTCGTGGGACTATGCATTGTCCTCTATCACCACTCACCACACTCACTCTCTGCCCTCTCTCCAAAATGACAGCCTCCCTGTAAGATCCCATCTAATGGAGTAGAAGGCGGTAATGGTAATTGCGCAGCTGAACAAGACTTTTCAGACTGTGACCGCTGATAGGTTCCATCCACCATCTATCTATTCCAACAGTCCATGTAATCACTGTGGCGACCGGGCGCATTCTTCAATGAACATGTGTGTGTGCGTACAAGCAGCTTGTGTTTTTGTGCTTGTTTGACATTTGACGTGTACAGTATTTGTGCGCGCGTGTGCGCGTATGTGCTCACTGTGTGTGTGTGTGTGCGTGTGTGCACTGTGTGTGCATCTGTTTATTTGAACGTCCAGCATTGTGTGGCCAGGGTGAGGCTAATAGTTCCAGGGGAGACCATGTCAGGCGGCCAGGACCATTCTCAAGCCTGGCCTCTGGCCCTGTGTGTTCCCAGGACCTGGTTCTTGGGGAGGAGGAGGAGACCAGTGTTCCGGCCCTGTTCCCACAGCGTGGGAGCTCAGTGCGAGCCTGGGACTGTGGTCAGCCCCTTATGTCTCTATTGCTTCCAGATTTTGCCTACAAGCGGCTACAGAACACTGGTGCTCAGACTGAGCATTGTGCTTGCATCAGCACTAAAGCAAACATCAAACTGTGGTTGGTCTTTCTTGGCTGCTGTGTGCCCTTCTTACGTGCCACCAACACACTGGCGGCCCAGATGGGATCCACGCACACGGTTTGTTCACGAAGACACGTGGATCCTTTCTGTCTGGATTAGTATTGGAAAGGCAGAAATTGTGTTGGCTCTTGTGACACAGGCATGTTAAGATCCTGACCTGTCAAGCATATCATTAAAGCCCAGCTTTATTTAAATTCCCAGCTCCAGATCTAATCACAGAAACCCACAGATTCCCACGCAGATAATTTCATTGGCCAAGGTTTGTCGTAGACATATTTTGTCTTGGTAATAACCGTGGTCAGATGTTTTCAGTTAGTCACTAGCATCTGTTGCACTTCTGGCAAGTCTGGAGAAACAAAGTGCTGTTTCATTACATTGTTGTGTTTATTTTTTTAAACCTTGTTTCTAATAAACAATTGCACTTTCTCTCATCCGGAGAGACACTGGTCTCTAATCTATGATGACTCATAGTAGAGACAGTTGTTTGCATTGGTTGTGTATTGGATGGCGCTTAAGACAAGGACAAGCTAGTGGTTCATTATAAGATGTGCAAGGGATGCACAAGACACTCTAGCACCCTTGCTGTGGTTTTCAGCAGTAACTTTTACTTCCAGCTGTGCATTAATCAAGGAGGCTTGTGTCATCAGAACTTCAGAGGTTTTAGTTGACTTCACTTCCAGTGCCACAGACGCGTTCTCCTCAGATGTTCGTAGCCATTGTAAATGGGGGGTGACTGAGTTGGACACAAGCATTGGCACACAGCGCATGTTGACAGCGCATGTTTGTGGTGCATGCCAATGGCACAAGTCGATCTAACGCGTGGCCAGTATTATTTGCTCATTTCTTGACATGTGGCAGGAGCGGTAATCGGGCGCAACAGTGGCTCAGTTTGTGCTGTATGATCTTTTCTGCTATTGAAAAATGTGCTGTTTCTAAGTTGCTTTGTATAAAAGTGTTTGCTAAATGCTGTAAATGTAAAAAAATTTAAACAATTGTATACAGTAAGTGTTGGATTAGAATCAATACATTATTCATGTGTTGGGGGCTGTCTTCAATTACAGCCAATCAAATCAGCTCTTCTCATTCCACTGTCATGGCAAACTGCCAATTTTGTAATGGACAAAATATCCAGGTACCGGCTAAAATGTTTCTCCCAGGAGGAAACTGATGTCCTTGTACAGAGTCACCAAGTGTGCATACGGCACCTGTAATAAACCGCCGTCATGTGTTATATTGGATGAGTCTGTGTTCATTGCACCTTCATCTAAAGCCTGGAAACTACAGTACCACACAGCACCTACGTCTGCGCTAAGATGCCTGTTTGTTCATGAGACCTGAAGCCATTTGGTCTGAGGAGCGATGCCGTGTTGTCTGAGAGCTGGTGCTGAGGTGACGGAGGATGTCCTAATATAAAACGTCACTGTACCCCTGCCCTGTCAGCCCATACTACTGAATAACAAATCCAAATCGGATTGCCTTTGTTCCAGAGGTGGGAACGAACACTCTCTCTCCTTCGCCTTTTCACAATTGCACATGCCCTCTCTCTTATGTTGCAGTCAGAGGTAGTGTTCGCTTGTGCCTGACGCTGGCTACTTTCCAAAACCTGATGGGGCAAAGAAGAGGATAGGAGTTAAATTGATAACGACCTCCTGTCATTCTGGATGTTAAAGCAAAATGAATGTTTTGCCAGCCTCGTCTCTCTCTGGTGGTTTTATTTGTCAGCTTTAATCTAGATGTTGGTGGGCGGGGAGAGAGGAGAGACTTGTTGATTTATTTCACCTCTGGCCGCTGTGCCTAATTAAAGAGATTACAATAGGGCTATAATTAACACTGCTACATCCATCTGAGTCAATTTATTACAAATGCCCAGCTGTTTCTGAATAGCATTTTACCCTGCAGTCTTTTTTATGTTGCGTCGCAGTCAGAGGTTCTTATCATTGAGTTATTATCATCCCTGTCAAATGCCATGGGGATATTTGCATCTAATTTCCATTCATTTTATTTAAACTCTTAAATTTCAAGATATTCAGCAGAAATGTTAATTTAGAGCGGTTTCAAAGCCAGTTGATGCCATATAATAGTACATTGTGTTTAGGTTAGTGTTATTAGGGCTCCAAGCTGGATTAAAAAGTGAAAACATCTTGACAAGGGACTGTCAGCAAGTACAGTGTAGTTTGACTCTTCTGTTTACACAGCCTCTGCTAAAACTATGGTAGCAATAGCAGGTGTTGGACCCTGTTCTGTTAATTTTGTGTCAGAATGTATTTGGCTTTTCACGCAAGTGTGTTTTGGAGTTATTTATGGGAAATGTTGTTTTTTGCGTGGATCTTTACAATAGTATGTGTTTGTCAGAGTTACAATGCATTGCTGTAATTGTATGCTGTATAGAATGTTAACATTACTGTGTGTTTAGGGGGAAATTCAACAGCTGCTGATTGTGGAGGACCCCCTGGTAGCAGAAGAGTACTGTGTGAACTACATACCCGACTGTGACACACCTTTGCCGTACAGCACCCAGGCCATGGAACCCCAGGAGGTCAGTACCACCACCCAGAGGGGGTGGCTATATCACGCACTGGCACCCCAAACATTTACACTTCTAGGACAACCTTTGGATAAATTATGAATGTAGGGAGCTGGGCTGCATTGTTAGCCAGTTTATGATTGGAGATAGCACCATTGTACCAATAAGCAAGGCATTTCACTTTGTTGAACCAATGACTTCTTGGGAGGCAACTAGACAACTGTACTGTTTAATAGCATATTAACATAGCACAACATAAAATATTTCTGCTAAGTACTGCAGTGACAGATAAATCCTATATTTTGTTACAATCCAACTCACATACTCAGAATGATTTATCACAGAAAGCAGGGATGGGTTTGTCCTGTTTAGTGCCTTGAAAGATCCCGAGCTGGCCTTTACAGGAATGCAGTTGTATGCTAAATGTTCTGTATTTCCTATTCCAGATAAGATCTAGTGTTCGTGTTGAGACATTGTCAGGTCTTCCTTGTCAGTGTTGGCTGCCAGACAGCGTCGGGTTGCAGAAGGCCTTGTTTAACTGCCAACCAATAAAACGGAAGAATAATCGTGCAAATGAATTGTGTGTCCCGGAGACTTAACCGTACCTTTCTCAGCCAATAGGAGGTCTCGAGACAGCGTATGTATCTTACCTTGGCGTTAGCACACTTCACAGGCAGGCCAGAACGAGCAAGAATTCAAAGAAGGGGCTCCTTTGAAATGCAGCCAGCCGGGAAGCATCCTTAGGTCAGGTTGTCTCATGCATTCTTATGCAGCCCGATAGCTTACACGCATGTGCACGTGCACACACACACACACACGCACACACACACACACACACGCACGCACACACACACACACACACACACACAGCCAGGGGCCTATAAATATATATCACAATATTTAGAGACTCTTTAAGCCCTCTTTGGGTTTGTATGGGCAATGTAATCAATCTTACAAAATTAATTACTGTAAATCTGTGTATGTGTGTGATAGAAAAATATAGGAAGGATAAATATGTATGTGTTTGTGTGTAAGAGAGAGAGAGAGAGAGAGAGAGAGAGAGAGAGAGAGAGAGAGAGAGATTGATTATTTTTTTCCACAGAGATTCTGTCAAAGAGTCAAGAGTAAAAAACAGCCATAAATGGACAGTCCTAATAATCCTCTGTGTGTGGGTGTGTGTGTGTTTGGCATGCGCATCCAGTCCCTTGACACTACTAGAGTGGCCCATTAGGGCTAATGTGTGGCCAATGAGCTGCATTTGCAGACGCTTTCAGCATCTGTGACGCCATTCTTTCCCATGCTGTGACCTTGTTTACAAATGGGTCTGAATGGCATTGTCGATGCCTTTCACGTACCACACTTTCCCAGACTGCACCTATACTGCCGACTCTTATGGCAGCCATGACACATATTTGCTCACTTGACTGGACATTAGCACTTGCATGGGATGGTCAGTGCGCTGACCCCTGACCTCGCAAGCAAACATGTCCTTCCCCTTTTGACCAGAGGACATCAGCGGCAGCGATTATTCCACAGCTGTGTGCCCATTTCCCATCTCGTCGTGTTGACTCTAGGCTTTTACAGGCTCTCTTAAAGGCAGGAGTGCCACTGTGTCTGACCCCACGGGGTGAAGGGGTGTGTGGGGGGGGGGTGGGGTGGGGGGGGGGTGGGGTGGGGGGGGGGGGCAGGGGTGTCGGCAGTGCTTCTGTACTGCCGGGCGTTAGCACTGTATTTGTATTCACAGCTTTTTTGTTCTTCTCTCCCATCCACCCAATTCCACCCTCGCATCGCGCCGCACATTGCTCACAACAAAGGGCACCTCGCCGCCGCCTCCTGCTGGTGGCGCGGTGCCAAGCGACAGGCCGGAGGAGCCTAGGGAACGCTCGGAAAAAGACAGGCGACGCAAAAGGGACAAGAAGAAGCGGGATAAGGACTCCAAAGGCAAAGGTAAAGGGAAGGGGAAGAAGGGGAAGAAGGGGAAGAAGGGGAAGAAGGGCTCTCGGAAGAGAAAGCACCAGGAGGACCCCCTCGAGGAGGAGCTCCTCAGGGTGTCCACCACGCTGTCCGAATATCTGTCCCGAGAACCCTTCCAGCTCACTGAGCTGCCCGAGGCGGAGACACCCACCGGAGCCTTCGATGAGAGCCTGATGGAGATGCCCACACAAACCCTCCTTCCTATTGGCTCAGCATCCACCGGAGCCTTCGATGAGAGCCTGATGGAGATGCCCACACAAACCCTCCTTCCTATTGGCTCAGCATCCACTGGAGCCTTCAATGAGAGCCTGATGGAGATGCCCACACACGAGCCCGACTCCCTAACGGAGGATGGTCCCACCACACCACCTGTATCCATGGTTACAGAGGAGGTAGACTGGTGTCCCCCTAGATTCCCCTCCTTCACTACTCCCTATAGTTCCACCCCTAACCGAGCACCCCCATGCCACATCCTAACCTTAATGAGCACCTCCTTCCTCATCAGCTGCTTGCCAGCACCACTAACCATGCACCGGCAACCTCCACCCTGCCCCCTATTGGAATATCTGGAGATAGCATCCTAACTGAGAAATACTTGATTTCACAGTAGTCACATTAGTATATGTGTTACACATAACTAATCATAGTTTCATCCCTTGTAGTATTGACGCTCTATAGAACCTGTAGTATTACTGTACATGCATTCCACAAAGTCTCTGTGGTATGTATGTTAAGTATGTGTGTGTGATTTTCATCTCCAGTACTGTTCTCAAGTGTGCATAAATGCTGGTTAAATTTGGCTTTGTGGTGTGGATATTATTTATAGCAGGAAGACTTCAAATAAATCTGTTAGGACTAATACACTCCCTTGTGCAACAGAAACAACAAAATGTTTCTGTATTTTCCAGCCTCTGGTTTGTTTATTTCTCAAGTAAACTAATTTTCATTCACACTCTGTAGCTGTTTAATTCACATGGTTCGGCTGTTGTTCCATCAGCTAATTTCTCTCCAGAACCACAATTAACTGCACACCTGACTGTATAGCACATCCACCTGCTCTGCTAACATGTCGTGTTCACCTGTACGATTTGACCCCGAAACACTGTGCGACCACCAGGAAGTGGGTCTCCTGGGTGATGGTTGCTATGAGGCTGATGCGTGCGTGTGTGTGTGTGTGGTCTGTCTGCAAAGCAGGACAGACCAGTCAAGGAACCAGAGGTGGAGGATTTTGATGGAAAATCATACAGCGACATCTATGCTGATCTTTCTGTTTCCACGGTAACGGTGGCCCCCAACGTTACCGACTACGAAGTAGGTTTAAAGCGGGCAGCCGTTTCATCCCAGGTGCTTTAACAGCATATTTTGTTCTCAACACATGCAAGGCAACTGTTGTTGATGCCCTCTTCAATATGTTGGCAGCTGCTGGAATATGAAGACTACAAGAATGAAACCGAGGCAGAGTTTGAGGAGTATGAGGTCTACGAGGACGCCTATGGCTTCGCTGAGAGAGAAGGAGCAGATACATGGAATGGAGAGGTGAAACAGTCTGTGGTCCAGTTGTCTCTAACCTTTCTGGCATAACAAGGCATAATAATCGTCACGATACCGTAACCTGCTGTATGCAGACAATCACAAACATCTATAACGAACTAGTCTAAAGCTTAACGTTTTTATTTCAAAATCGGATTTAGTCCTCGCACATTGAAAACCGCTCCTACAGCATAGTGTAGCAAACGAATACATTATAGTAGTGCGCTGTGTTTACATAAACAGTGACACTATAGCTATATTTGTCTCCCTATCTCCCTCAGGCTAGTGTCAGAGGAGAGAAAGGCCAGAAGGGAGAGCCATCTGTTATGGAACCGGTAAGGTGCTACACAGAATACACTGAGGTTTCCCTTACACACACACACAGGAGTGTTGACAGCGTGCCAGAGTGCACTTCACTGTGTCTGTGCTTATCTCTACAGGGTACATTAGTGCAAGGACCCCCCGGCCCCCCCGGATTAGAGGTGAGCATATCAGTAACCTAGCCTGGTGAAGCCAAAAGTGTATTGATGTTGTCTGGGAGCTCTCAATTCTAGTGCATACAGAACCTTTGCCCAATAAGCGCGGGGAGCTTAGTTGGCCGACACCAAGTTATTTTGGTTGGCAAAGTGGTTCTAATGTGAGTCTTGGGGTTTTGAATGAAGGTGGTCCAATCACCTGCTGGTGATTTTGACACCATTGTGAACATACAGTATGCACAATAGAGACACAATAGAGTTTCCAGACTGATCACAAAGTGAAACCAATTGTGGACCCGTATAATTTTTATTTTGAATGTATTTATTTATCTTATTTAGTTTATACGGTAATAAAAAGGATAATTTCATCACATTTTGACCTGTACTTCATTTGCTTGTGTTTTCTGCTGATATGCAGTAGTACCAATTTATTTTTAAAAGCATTGCACTTGAGCACACCAAGAATCGCACCAAGAATCACAAAATCACAATTACAGGTTACTAAATAAATGTCATTTAAAAACACTAAAGAAGTTAGCGAGGGGTTGATGAAAGCTTTGTCCAGCCATTGTGTCAACATGTCCTCCATCCTCTCTGTATACTTTTAAACCTAATTTGCAAATGCCATTTATAAACGTGTCATTTTACAATTAGTATCAGCCTTTTATAATGGACACGTGGTATTAATTGTTGTGTGTACACCCTAGTTCAAAACTATCATGCCTAGACAACAGAGCCAGAAAATACATCCATAAGGATTTCACTGTTAAGATCTTGGACAACACAATCAGCGTGTTAGAGGCAAAGCGAGTCTCTGGCCAGTAACCTTAATCCTTAAATGTTTTATCTGTATCTATACTGATTGTGTGTGCGTGTGCGTGTGCGTGTGATTCCTCAACAGGGTGTGCCAGGCATACCAGGACAAACTGGGCCTCCAGGTCCTAGGGGAGACCCTGGTGATTTGGTGAGTACCCTCGCCCCCCCCTTCCTTCTGTCCAATTGCTCACTTGGACCACGTCTGACCAAATATAGCTGAAGATGGGTGTCTGGCCATGTCGTTTCCATGGTAACACAGTGACCCGGTCACTGAACTGGACCCGCTGGGCATCAGGGACGGTCGATGACGTGTGTGATTGACCTATCCTTTGTGTGTGTGGGTATGTTTGTGCGGTTGTTGGGACACAATTTCTTCCCAGTAAGGAAAATTCCCACACCCACCCATGTGTATATGCGCGCGTCCTCTGACAGATGCTCAAGTCATTTACCAAGTTTTTCATGATGTTGTTTTGCAGAGATTTGATGGCGGCTTATTACCTCAATTGCTTGCTACATTGCGTTTAAAACACATCAACATCCCTGCACACTTTGTGGCAGTTCTTCACAGCAGAGGTGTAGCTTGTAAAACAAACAAGGCCTTATGGCTGGGCTGCTGTTGACGCCAAGGGGGAACAAATAGGTTGTGCTTTATCAGCAAATATGCTTTTTTTTATGGTTTCATAAAAATTGACCTCCTTGAAATGCCCCTCTTAGGGCCTGTAAAGGACATACAGGCGTTTTGTGTTGGCTTTGCCGATTAGACCTCATGACTCTGAGCGTGTATTGTATCATCTGTATCGGTTGTGTTACGCCTGTTATGGCGGAACAACTGACACCTTCTTCATGATTGGGTCACTTGGAGTTTACGTTTCTGGCCTCTGTAAATCTGCAGCTTAAGTAGCTCTGTGCATCTGTAATATAAGATGGTCTAATCACTGATCAGACAGGTTAACTTGAAACACCTGTCCGGGTTGCCAGGCCCTTTACATTTGGACAAAGTCTCTGGGTCATCTCGTCTATTTTGACAATTGTTAATATTCTATTCTCTGTGTAGCCTAGGTCTTTTCCCCTCCACATATAATATATGTTGCTTTGGAAACCCATGACCTAAAGTGAAGCTAAATTTAGACAGCCTTATCTCCACCCTGTTGCCTTATATTATTATATGCTACAGTGCATTATATACTATCTCCTCTAACCTATAATACTGTATTGCTTCCAAAAAAACTGTTTGGATATCAATTTGTCAATTTATGGGAATTATTTCAATTTGTAAATGCTTTATGTTGATCTTATGGGTCCATTAGGCATTTAACAGAACTTGAAGGTTGGAAACTCATAAGGCAGCCAAGTGTAAACAGACAAGAATTGTGAGCGACATGCCTTGTGGCAATGGTTGTTTTTATGGTGATTAGATTGCAGAGATCTCTCTCACGCTCTCTCTCTCTCTCTCTCTCTCACGCTCTCTCTCTCTCTCTCTTTCTCTCTCTCTCTCTCTCTCTCTCTCTCTCACACACACACACACTATGCCTCCCCCCCCTCTCTCTCT
>JAODUH010003279.1:0-11460 GCA_027564835.1 Typhlichthys subterraneus
TTGTTGTCACATGAAAAGATATGCTCACATATTTGCAAATATGTGAGGGGTGTACTCACTTTTGAGAGATACTGTATGTACTGTACAGTAAACTGTAAGGCTCACATAACTAGTGTTATATTGCATGACGATAAACTAGTAAATAGTATTGCAGATACTATTCACATGGCAGTTCTTATAGTCAGATGTTGTTGTTTTGTTTCCAGGTCTAATAAAACGCCTTGTGTTCCAGCTAGGGCTGATGTCCTCTTATGCAGTCTGGGCAGTTTCCCAAAGCTTCAGCCTGTTTCTATTGTTCCGGGTAATCGGGGGCATTTGTAAGGGCAACGTTGGCCTTTGCACTGCGATCGTGGCTGACCTGCCTTGCCCAAAAGCAAGGCACCGTGGAATGGTAGGCACCAGGTTCCCTAGACACATAACTACAAGGTCAATTAGCAGATGCTTTTATACAATATGAGTTACAATGAGTACAGTTATGCATTACATAACATAAGATACTGATAATATTCAGTCAGTATTCAAGTTGTAGTGTAATGTGTGATATTATAGTTTACATATTTAAATACCCTCCTATTCTGGGGAAGGTTTTGTCATGCATAATGACAATGTGTGTATAATCAGTGTTTTTCCTGTAGACCATGTGTCCACATAGCATTTTTGTCTGAGTGCCAGCATCTTTTTTTCAATAGTTTCAAATGAGAAGAGAGCGTTTGCGGCTGCATGTGGCTGCCTAGAGAAAAGGTGTTTTACTTTTTATCACTGTTGATCCTTATCAGGCAACCAAGATGATAGTAAGTAACTAGTCACCCTGGTAACCAAGAACATTGGCAAACTGGAAATTTAAATGAAAAAGAAGCACATTTTCAATCAATTTCCTTGTTTTTCTTTCTTTTTTTTTCTTCAAGTCAAATTTATTTATTTAGCCCTTATTAGTCAAATTTCAGTCTCAAAGCCTTCAAACAAATAGTATCCAATAAAAAGCAAATGGGTGACAATTTGATGTATTAACTGTCAATATAAACAAAAACAGCCCGTGTTGTTTTATTTGTTTTAACGCTGCCCGGCACATTGCCAGCGCTTTTCTGATAGAGAGAAGCTCTACATGGACACATAATCTGACAAACAATAATAATACTAATACAATTACAATGTTAACGTCGTTCATAGGCTATGATCGGCATTGCCTTCTCCCTGGGGTTTACTGTGGGACCACTGATGGGAGCCTACTTTACCATACAGTCCAGCAAAGCAGATGCTTTCTATCAAACACCAGCTCTTCTGGCGCTGGCCTTCAGCACCGCCGATCTGCTCTTCATCTGGCTCCTGCTCCCGGAGACGCTGCCTAAAAACCCCAAGGTGAGGTTCTGAAAAGCACCGCCTCTGCATTTTCTATGGTTAACCTGGAGAACTGATCAGACGTCAACAACGGTGTCCGTCTGCGGGGCACGCCCATTTTCTCTTTAGTTTTATCTCTCCTCCTTTCAATAGATGTACTGAAATATTAGTGTTTCCGTTTACCCAGGGAGTCCCAGGGTTCCAGTATGCTGGGGATCTCTTGAAACCATTGGCTTTGTTCCATTTTTCAGCTGTAACCCGAACAAAAGAGCCACCTTCAAAGGAAAGTGAGTGTCCAGCCATTTACTGTGTATGGTGTAGATTCAATTAACCAAATGCAAATTACTTTTGGTAATACTCCTTGTATGGTTCGAATCCACAGGAATGCAGAAGCTTAAAGCGTTAGGTCTTGTCTATTTCACTTACTTGTTCCTGTTCTCTGGTCTTGAGTTCACGCTAAGCTTTCTGACTCATCAGCGATTCCAGTTCACCAGGTGTGTAGTCAGACATATGGGTATACTATGATGTAAGCTACAACCTATTCCTCTATGAAAACATGTAGGTTTAGGGTCTGTGTCCACCAAACTCCTTTTAAGGGCTGAGAGCACCTATTTTCAATACAAGCCATATGTAGCTCAGTGTTTAACGATTCCAGCGCTGTTCCAAATGTTGAACTGTTTTAAACTTCAAGTGCCGGGGGCGCAGGGCTAAAAAAACCCTGAGCGCCCATGCCGTTTTTGACCCAGTTGCGCTAATTTAATTTTTAGCCTAGCAACAAGCGCTGGAGAGAGGTGATCTGGAAGCACTCTGAAAATAAGGTTGGACGCGCTGAGCTAAAACTTATTTGATTGACACAGGCCCTTATTGCTTCTGTTGACACTTTGACAATGAAATTGAAGACACTGTTATTCAAACAGGCTTTTAATTAGACAAGGGTTGTTATGGCTGATTTATGTATCTATGTTTTTCCTTTATATTTTATGTCTTTATGTATTTCATTTTATTGTGAAGCACTTTGTGATTTCTATCTGCTAAAGGTGCTATATAAAGACACTTTACTTACTAATCCTCTATGAAAACATGTAGGTTTATACCAGGACTGTTTAATTTGTTTTTTTCTCAACAGTATGCAGCAGGGGAAGATGTTCTTTTTCATCGGTATTGTCATGGCGTCAATTCAAGGGGGATATTCTCGCAGAATTCAGCCTGGGCACCATATTATGGCTATTCGTATGGTACGCCTAGTTCCTTTTGTATGATACACAAAGCGCAATACTATAAGACCAACCCTCTGGACAATGTAACACAATATTCTGCAGTAAAGACATCCGTGAATTTTTTTTCTTTTCTTTCCTAGGCAATCATAGCTCTGATTCCAGCCTTCATCCTCATTGGGCTTGCATGGAATTTGAAGATGCTTTACCTAGGCCTGGCATTATATTCTTTTGGTAAGATGACTTTATACTTGTTTGTTCTCTGGTTCTACAGTTAAAATACCAAACCACAGAAAGGGGTGAGAACCAGAGGGTTCACATGTGACTATTTGGCACCAACGTTTCATCCATTTCATATGAATGCGTGGGCCCATCTGATGACAATATGATCACAGCATTACATACATTTGAAAATAAATAATGTTATACAATAAAAATATAACATAAAAAGACCATACCACATGCATTTCAAATATGCATTTCTCAATGCCAAAAATACATAAATGTAGTTCCGCCCTTTTGGCACCAACTGGCTTGGTATGTTCAGTTTTTAAGTCTTTTGGTTTTTAATGAATAACTCAAAATTGATTTAAGAATTCAAGTGTGCCCTTTTGGCAGTAGAAAGAGCTCATCAAGAGCTTTAATTTGATATGTATATCTCAGTTTCACCAAAAATGTAACTTCCGCCCTTCTGGTTCTCACCCCACTGAATGTTACAGCAGGCTATACATGCAATGCTTAATACAGCAGTTTTACTTACCGTACAGTATAAGTAGACGAGGCATTATAATATTATATGTCTTGGTTTAATTTGCAACAGTGTTTACTTTTATTTAGCCAAGACGGTCTTGCTTAGAGATGGTGTCTCACTTGTAGTTCTATTACAGCTGCAGCGATCGTAGTTCCATGCCTGTCAACACTGGTGTCTGACCATGGTAAGACTTACAGCAGTGGCAGCTGGTCCTTTTAGAAACAGCAGAAGCACAAATACAGAGGCTACAACATGGCTAAAAGTATTGCTATTGAATAAATCACTAGTGGGCATTAATATTAAATCTTTCCTGAAGTATCTTTTGATATCTCTAATTAATATGTTAAACAACATTGCTAGTATAATAACACAAACAAAGCAGGCCTAATTATCAAATTACCTGAGAACTCTATAACTAGACTGCAAAAAAGTATACGTAATACAAACACTGTATCGAGCAGTCTCTGATTTCCTGTATACTCGTAGCAGAACGTCTTTATGACAATGATTGGCTGTTTATTACGGGGTCCGCCCTCATTGAGAAATCTGCCAAGAATCAAACAGAGAAGCTGAGCTTCGAAGCGGGACAAAATTGCATTAAAGAAAGCCTACTGTCCAATAAACGCTGAGATGTGTTTTTGCTATGGGAAAAGCTCTCATAGACCATTGAAGCTGAGCATCAGGACGGGACTCAAAATGACACGTTTTGACCTGTTGTTCAATTAAAGTTGATAGTTTCACCATAGTCACAGAGCGCACTTGAATCTCTCGTAGCATCCCATTGAAGCTCAGTTTTAATAGCTGTATATGGGGCCGTGTTTCTGTTGATCTCGTCGAATACGCACAAATGCAGATATAGATAAATGAATAAAGGGTTTGACTTCAATATGGTATATAGTGTAGATGCTGTACACTTGGTAATAATTGAATAGCAACGTTGTCATGATATATATTTTAGTAAACATAAAAATATCAAATTGTCCAAAGACAATGAGTAATCGCGTTAAATAATCGTGATTTCAATTTTGACTAAAATATCTGTGATTATGACTTTATCCATAATCGGGCAGCCCTAGACTACAAACCATCCATTTGGCCCAACAGTTCACCTGACTCCTCCTCTTCCTCCAGGTTCATCCAATCAAAAGGGCACTGTCATGGGAATCCTGCGCAGCTTAGGAGCCCTAGCCCGAGCACTGGGACCAATCGTTGCTTGTTCTGGTAAGTCACATGCAGTTAAAACAGTGTTCCCTCAGTGTCCTGGGGGGACCCCCTGCCCTGCATGTTGGAGATGTCTCCCTCCTCCAACACACCTGAGTCGAATGAATGGGTCAGCCCTCAATCTCTGCAGAAGCATGATAATGTAGACCGTCTCCCCTATTTTGAATTCTGTCATCGGAGGGAGCCTATTTACATAATGCAGCACTTTTATCTAAACTAATTACATAATGGAATGTGCTGATTTCAAGTCGCTTTAGGTTCTAAAGCAATTTGAAATCAGCACATTCGTCAGCAATCAAACAGTATTCTGGTCGGATAATGACCGAAGCATGTCATCAGGGCTAACATATTTATACATTTTATAACATACAGTACAGTATCTATTAATATACCACCATACAATTCCCAGAAATAATTGGGAAGGAGCAACAAAGTGCTAGTTTTATGATCTTAATAATAAAGAGGAGACAAAAAAAGGATGTAAATTATTATTATTTTTTTTTTTACTATGTTCCCGTTTCCTTCCCAGTATACTGGATAGCTGGAGCAGAGATCTGTTTCATCCTCAGCTCGGCTGCATTCGCCATACCTCTGATGCTACTGACGACAGCGAGGAGGATCAAGGAGGCGTGAACAAGCAATGGGCATGAACTTGAAACGAGCTTCTTGGAAAACACTGGTGCCAGAGAGACTTACTACAATGATATTACTGAGCGCATGATCAAACAAATCGGCGGTTGGGTTTTGTTCAATAAAACCCTACTGTTTGGCCTTTGTTGTACATAATATATCCAGCAGTGCTACAAAACTTTAAATTTTTTGAGAAAATAGGATGTTCTGAAGATGCTGGTAAATATAAAGGTATTTCATTAGGTGAAAAACAGCGTAGACACACACACACACACACACACTATTGTATTCTAGTTATTAATTAGATTTTAGTTTAAACTTTTGTTATAAAACGACAAATGTAATATTCTTGTTAAGGTAATTTTTTTTACGAGTTTATAAAAAAATGTATCTGAATAATTTCATGTATTGCAAATAAAGCTCTGTGAATGTATTAGCGAGTGTTTGTGCTTGATCTTGATACAGGAAGATTAGAACAAGGAGGTTTTGCTTTCTTGGAACATCTCATAGTAACTGGTGGTGGTGGTGCCCAGCTAGGAGCAGCAAGGAGGTTTTGCTTTCTTGGCACATCTCATAGTAACTGGTGGTGGTAGCATAGAACTATGAGTAGTAGTAGCAGTAACATTGTGCAGCACGTCTTGTGACAACGTCAACGCCACTCTGGAAGAACTACGTCACGTTATTGCAAAACAGGCACTGCAGCTTAGCAATATTAGCTACAGCACGTCGGTACAAAATGAGTTTCGTGTATTATTGCAGAGACAATGAATGGAAGCTCGAGTGAAGACGTGGATAGCTTAGAGGATTTGGCTGTGTAAACGGGACGATTGACACGGTACAGTAGCTACTGACTTATTAACACCCTATCCGCGGGTTATTGTGATGGTTATGTTTGCCAAGTAAGCTAACGATTAACCACAATTCTAGCTAATGTAAACAATATAGTATATGCTGTGTGGTAATAACGAATTAAGGTGCAACACGTACATTAATGTACTTTATCTATACAAACTCACGTGTGTACGGTAACAAAGTGCACCCAACAACCTGCTAGCTTGTTAGCATGTGCTGTATTTTTCAAGCGATTAGCAGCTATGTAGCCCTCAAAAGTAAACTGTTCAGAAGGTCCACCGACCTTACAAAGGACACCGTCCACTAAACAATAACGTATGTCGTTTTAGTATAAAGTTAGATGCTTTATTGTCACTGGTTCCTGTTTTCATAATGACATTACACGATATATGACACAAACATGACAAATGTTTAGTCTTTAAAACGAACTCAGCAGTCATATAATTATGTCTGCCAATAGATATGTTTGTGTGTTTCTCAGGATAGCAAGCTGCCCACTTGTTCCCACCCTTTCATTATCAAATTCCAGAGGCAAGACGAAATGGAGCAACCTACAGCCTCATCCCACTCTATGACACTATCAAATGCCAATATCTATAGTCAAAGATGGTAGGGATAATTGTATTATGCATCTTGGATAATCTATAAATAAAAAAGTATTTTATCCCATGCTGATTTTGTAAGTTTGCCCACTGTCAAAGAAATCACCAGTCTATTATTTGAATGGCAGGTTTATTTGAACAGTGAGAGACAGAATAGCAAACAAAAAAAGTCCAGGAAACGCATGTCAAAATGTATAAATCGATTTGCATCTTAATGAGTGAAATAAGTAAGACCCCTCTCAATCATACAGATTTCTGGCTCACAGTTGTCTATTATACAGGTAATGATCTGAGATTAGGAGCACACTCTTAAAGGGGGTGCTTCTAATCTCAATTTGTTACCTGTAAAAAAGACACCTGTCCACAGAAGCAATAAATCAATCAGATTCCAATCTCTCCACCATGGCCAAGACCAATGAGTTGTCCAAGGATGTCAGGGGCCAGATAGAAGAAGATAGACCTGCACAAGAAGGAATGGGCTACAAGACCATTGCCAAGCAGTTTGGTGAGAAGGTGAAAACAGCACTTGGAGGAAATTCAAAAGAACTGTCAATCTCCCTCCTTCTGGAGCTCCATGCAAGATCTCACCTTGTGGAGTTGCAATGATCATGAGAACAGAATTACACTACTCATTCCAGAACTCCATGGGAGGATCTTGTCAATGATCTCAAGGCAGCTGGGACCATGATGACCAAGAAGAGCAATGCTGCCTTTGACCCCAAGAACACCATCCCCACCAGCAAACATGGTGGTGGAAACATTACGTGTGTATGGGGTGGCTCAGTAAAACGCACATTAATCCCAGACCGTAATCCCATGGAAAATCTGTGGAGGGATCTGATGGTTCGAGTTGCCAAACGTAAACCTCAAAACCTTAATGACCTAGGGAAGATCTGCAAAGAGGAGTGGGACAAAATCCTTCCTGGGATGTGTGCAAACCTGGTGGGCCAACTACAAGAACCATCTGATCTCTGATTGCCAATAAGGGTTTTGCCACCAAGTAATAAGTCATGTTTTGCAGCAGGGTCGAATACTTATTTCACTCATTAAGATGCAAATCAATTTATATCTCTTTTGACATGTGTTTTTCTAGATTTTTGTTGTTTGTATTCTGTCTCTCATTGTTCAAATAAACATGCAATCAAAATTATAGACTCTTTGTCAGAGGGCAAATGTACAACATCAGCAGGGGTTTAAATAATGTTTTCCCTCGCTGTAGGTCTACATATACAGTTACCTCCTTGTTATGTTGTACAGACATATTGGCATGTATCATCGCCACCCTGTTAAAGGCCGATACGTAAGTTCTTTACTATGCCCTAGTAAACCTGAAGGCCTGACCCCGAGGCAGAGGCCATCCACCGCTGACGGCAAGCCATCGAGAAGACACACAATGGCAGGCAAGGATGGCAGTACTATGTATCACGGTGACAAAGGGACAGCTGATGCCAGAGCATACATGCACAGAGAGAGGTTGAAGCAGGACTCTGTGAAACCGGTGTGTTAAAAATATGAACAAAGCAAATGGTCAGTAAAATTAGACTGCAAATGTAATCAATGATTTTATTTTCATCTCCGCAGACGTCAAATTTAAATGGCAAATTACATTTTACGGACAGAATGGGAAAGAAAGCTATGTATGTTCCACAAGGAGGTATGTATGATACGCTTATCCACTGAGGGGTTCCAGACTGATACTTTAGCTGTAGCTTGCAAGATCAGGATGGTCTCTCGAGGCTAGGGTAGCGCACCTTGATCACTGAAAACGACGGGGAAAATAAATACAAATACTTTCACTGACCAGTTTGTGTGTGCTTGTCACAGGTGTGAGAGGCACCAGATCTGCCCCAAGTGCTGCAGGGAGACCTCCACTGGCCCAGGTGGATTCAGTCACATTTGAAGTAAAGATGGTGGACTTCCCTGAGTTGTCTGTCGCAGCTCCGGTGAACCCTGCCGCCCAACCTCCAGAGTGCTGGAGGCCAACCGCTCAGGCCCCCAGCCTTGCAGTACAGAAAGTATTCTCTACCACCAAGGTGGGACAAGTTTACAGTGAATACACCGTGTGATCGGTGTATTAACTTGACATTTGTTCTGTGTGTGTGTGTACAATCACAACAAGGCATGGGACGATATGAAATATTTATGTCACGATTATTCTGGCCAAAATAATCGAGATAGGCGGCATTATCCTGGTATCAACCAACATATGCTTAAAACTCTACTAAAGCACTAAAACAATCTAAAGCACTAAAACTGCAATCACTCTTACATTTTGTTAAGAAACAAATGCTTTTATTATATTGTATAATTTATGTTGGGGATACAATGGGCAAGCCGAGCCTTCAGCTCTGGTGATGGTTGACTTGACAAACGCAGGCTAATATATAAACTGTTGAACTGAACTAGCCAGCTTTTTTTCCAAGTCATTTGTCAAGCTATTCATGTGAGAATGAGTCATAATTATCCAGATAATGGGCATTCACCACGATACATTTATCGTCAGTATTTTTATCCCGATAGACAATAACATCATATATTGTCCCTACCCTAATAGTGACGTGACCATGTAAGAGGGACTTGTCAGTTTGTCTGTGCTGCTGGGGGGGGGGGGGGATTGTAATTAGGAGTCAATAAATGCACTGATTTACATTCATTTAAAATAAAGTGTATAGGGTATTTTTAGTGTTTAGACTAACTTCCGGGAACTATTTTCAGCCTCCACGATCCGCCATCGCTGTGAAAAAATGAGATGATGTAACTCTGTTATTTCCATGGCTCTGGCCCAAACTAATTTCTCCTGCCTCCCCCACATTCCTCACGTGTGCTATTTTACTAAGGGGACACGTAATTAGTCCATTGCCCACTGTTGTTTCCCATCCCAGAGTTCCAGGAACCACACCCCCCGATCTTCTGCCCAAAACTGTCCCCTTGCAAAAGTATACACAAACACAATCATAGCCAACCTTTTTATAGGTTTATAGAGAGGTGGTTTTGTATCAGTCTAGTGTTTGGTGAATTGCATATTACATAAACAGTATATTTGTTATTGTACGTCCGTTATGTGGGTGTAATTTGCGAAAATGCAATTCATTGGAAGAGTAGGGGACACGTATGTGCCACAGATGTACTGTGTTTTTTAGAAGGTGGGGCAGGTATTGGCACAAGACCGGCACTCTCTCCCCACACAGACAGCACTAAATCACACTCACACCTTTACAATGTGTAATACAAGCATGCTGGATGCTTGCTGTTATTTCATACGCTTCTTGCATGACTTAATTTAATGTTTAATAACACAACTTAATATAATATGTATAATAACACAACTTAATTTAATGTTTAAAAACCAACTTCATTTAATATGTATAATAACACGACTTAATTAAATGTTTAATAACACAACTTAATTTAATGTTTAATAATGACACAACTTAATTTATTATGTATAATAACACAACTTAATTAAATGTTTAATAACACAACTTAATGTTTAATAACACAACTTAATTAAATGTTTAATAACACGACTTAATTTAATGTTTAATAATGACACAACTTAATTTAATATGTATAATAACATGACTTTGTGTCTTTATGCATAGACATTGCTTGCCAGGAAAGCTTCCCCTGTTAAGTCTGACGGCCACCATGGTGCAAGTGAGCCTATTCCCGTCTCTTCTGCTGCCCCGTCAGGTAGGACAAAGGGCGAAGCTCTGAAGTGTGTGTGCATACAAACATTTAATTTCCCAGTCTTTCCAGTGAGAAGTCGCATGCCGATCAACAGTATATTCTGGGAAATGATCAGTCTGATCAGCATAATTTCATGTTTAAATGGGTAGGCTTTCAGGTAGGCTTGTGTGACTATTATGACGATGCAAGTTCACAAGTGGTTTCACGTCAGTCTGGAAACCTTAACTGAAAACTATTTGTCTGGCCTAAGAGGGAGGGCAAGTCATCCAGTCGAGTTGTTCGGTCAGTGCTGACGGCAAGAAGTTGCTATGTTGAAATATCCTTTTCACGTGGTTATTATTTGGGGATTATCACAGTTGTTCATGTACATGGTATTTTCATTAATATAGTCATAAGCAGCTATTTTTCTATATGAAGATACAGTTGGGCAATGGCGTCCTGAGCAGAGAATTATATCACACTGACTCTGTGTGTGTGTTGAGATCCAAGCTTCTTTGTGTGTGTGTGGGGGTAGCGCACCACGAATGCTTTTCTTTTGGTCTGAGATGCTGGTTCTTGGTGTGACACCTAGTGGCAGACATGATCATACACAACTCATGAAATGTATGTAGTTTACTTTTAGAACATAGTAATACTATTATAGCAAAACAAATGTGCAGCAGTCTTTTCATTTCAAGAGCTGAATAAAATGTATCTATCATTTAATGTGTAACTGCACCCTAAAATGTGTTTTCTGAGCTGTAAACGAAGTAACCGGATTGATCTGTGTGAGACACATCAATGCTGAGACACATCAATGCTGGTGTTAATATTGACAAAATTCCCGTTTTTATAAAAATCAGCATTGTATAGGTTGAAAACAGAACTACACATCATGTCTGTTAAAAATCATCCCAGGACGTGGCCGGTTTTCAACAGTACACTCTAGTGCTGGGACGATTAGTAGACGTAACCGACGTCACCGGTTACGTAAATACGTCGATTTGCTAAATGTACCGTCGACTCCGATATGAAAAAATATGAGATAAAATGAGAGGCAGCAATGAGCTGCGAACGCGCTTAGTAATCCTGAAACCAAAAGAAGAAGCCAAATGTGTGGCATGGTGTGTTTGTGTGTACCTACCCTAATACATCCGCTGATATGTCTGTAGCAGATTCATTTGGC
>JAODUH010003280.1:0-16987 GCA_027564835.1 Typhlichthys subterraneus
ATGTTGCCTTCATATAAGCTCCAGTGTTTGTGCTGTTGGTGCTGTATGTTGCTATCATATAAGCTCCAGTGTTTGTGGAGGCTATCTTTACCATAGCAGTCAGGAGAAACATCCTCAGAACTAGTAGCTTTAGTGGCTAATGCCAAAATGTGTGTTGCTTTGGCGCTATGAAGCTAATGTCCCTATATTTCTTTACACTGCAGCTCAAAATGTTATTATAATGAGAACTATTGCAGGACTTCATGATCAAATGGCTCTTTTGTAACTGGGTGCTATATATACAGACCTTATTTAAAATGCTGATTTATCTGCTTAATTCAGCAAGGACGATAAATAACAGTGTCTATTGGTATGCTGTGCAGCTGAAGCCCTACTTACAGTGCCAAGCCTGAGCTCTTGTAGAACAGCGCCTCCATGTGTACAAGCCTTGACCATGCATGTTTTTTCTGTTTACGTCCCCCAACTGGCAGAGAGGAGGGAGGAATATAGCCACAGACTGTGCATTCACTAATGTCACTGTTGCTGCAGCACCAGTGTAGGCAATAGGCAGACTGCCTGCAGTCAGATACTGGATTTATTTATTAACAATGCATGACATTCACCACACTCATGTTGTGTTTTTTGTTTGTGTTTGTGATTGTGATATAATAGCATGCAATATATATATATATATATATATATATATATATATATATATAGCGGAAACCAATGTGTTTAAAATGCTAATTGTGCTACATACACTGTTGCCATGGTCACAGGAGTAAGCCAGTGGCAGTGGCGGGTGTCTATTAGAGCTTGCAGCATGACGTACAGAGAGCACACAGGAATGAGATGTTACCATTAGAATGCAGGAGCAGGCATACTAAATCCTTCCACCTCCCATTTTTCTTCATGGAACAAAAGCATATAGATTTGTATCCCCCACTTGTTGATTAGATGTAAACACTGCGGTTGCTCTCATTTACAGCCTTTTCTGGCAGCTTTGTTTTCTAGAGTGGACGGCCATGACACCAAAATGGTCAGAATGTCAAACCTCAGCAGTTAATAACAAATGAACACTGTCACTCATAATACTAATAATCACATAAAGCAGAGGTCTTTGATGTTTTTCAGGCCAAGGACCAATAGGCTGATTAAAACATGGCAGAGGGACCCACTATCACTTCATATAAAATATTTTGTTGCTGGGCCAACATTAATATGTAGGGTGCCATGGCTAAAATTACTTTGTAATGGTGTTGTCTTCTGTATTATGCAAAGCCATTAAAATAATTTTTGACATATTAATATATTTATTGATTGTATTAATATGCTTTATGTATATTTTCTGACATTTCTAATAAAAAAGCGAAAAAAATTAAATAAAATAAAAAATGTGGGATCAAATAATTTGGCGGACCCCTGCAGTACCTCTGAGGACCCCCTAATGGTCACGGACCCCCTGTTGAAGACCTCTGATATAAAGAACAAGTGCTGCAAAATGTGTGTATTGATCTTAGAACATCCTCACATATAACGCCTTCTAAAGATAGACTTGTAGAGTCGACCATGTAACACCTGATGGCAGCGAGACAGTTAGTCCGTCAGTTTACACCCCTCCCCTTTCCTCTGTCATTATATGCTGAAGAATGATGTGTAGGCTATCCGTCTGTATGCACAGCATCTGCTGGAACCAAACAACTTCATTTACACCCGTAGTGACCAGCAATTACTCATAAATGCAAAAATGTACAGCACACCTTACTTTACCTTGCCTTACCTTATGTGCCATGGACATTTTCCATGGTCTTTGTAGTGCTAAAGGAGAATAAACAGAAGAAAAAAAATGTCTTAATTGTGTATTGTGCTATATTAATTATGAATGAAATGACAGGGCTCAATAAGTAATTTATGGTTAACTGTCTGTGAGTAATGACTTTAAATAAACTTGATTGGAAGATTGGAAAATATGAGTATTAGTTGTTGTCAACATGTTGATTAAACTGAAAAGACAGTCGCATGGCTTATTTGACAGCATGAAAAAGAGTAGCCATTTATTTGTGTTAAAGTGTCTTTGTAAATTTGTTTTTAGGCTGCATTGTGGAAAGGCAAGATGCAAGGGAACATTTGTGTATTGAAGCAGTCCATCTGGTTAGCCACACTGGGACACTGGGACCCTGTTTCATCTAGCCTGACATTTTCTAATCCAAATCATGTTTTATGCATGGTCTCTGCTTGGGACTGGGAGATGAGATACAGGGACTTATGTTGATACAACGTCTGGCATATTTGTGTGTGTGTGTGTGTGTGTGTGTGTGTGTGTGTGTGAGAAAATATACTTTGTATTTTAATGTGTACATGTGTCATATACTGTATACATGTGTGGTACAAATTAGGGCTGGGCGATTTGGACCAAAATATCATATCCCGATATATATAGTTTTTTTTTCTCTAAAGTGGGTTAAATGTTTAGGAGGAGAAAAAATAGGAAACCCGACGGAAATGTGATTTTTTTTTTAGCAACTTAATTGTAGTTGTACATTGTTAAATCCATAGCAGAGAGGTTGTGAATATTGCAGATACTCAATTTAACCCACATTTGTTTTTGATAACAGGGTACCTTGTCATACTCGCTGGCTACCTGTATCTGTTTGTCAGAAACGGAAATTAAGCATATGACTTAGTATCTGCTCTCTCATTGGCTACTCTGAAAAAGGTGCGAATATAACTATATCGATATAAATGATATTGTCTAATTTTATATCTCTTTTGAAAATATACCGATATAAATTAAATATCGATATATCGCCCAGCCCTAGTACAAATGGTAAAATCAATGGTGAAGCTTTCACCACTCATTTTATGTGTGTACCAATAATGGCCATGTTTAAGCACTACTCTACTGAACTTTTGTAAAACCCTCAAGCTCTAGAGTAAGTCTACAGTATATTTTTTACTGTACCTAATTATAAGGTAGTGTCATTCATTCTCAAGAACACTTGCTAATTTCAAACTCAAATCAAAACAAAAACACCTCTCCCTTCAATGTCATATGGTGCTCACTCAGAAGCTCTGCCTGGGCATTGTTGTTGTGAGTGGTGATCGCCATTTTGATCGTGTTCCTATTCATGGAGCCAGGGCTTTGTAGTATAGACCTATCCAAAAATGTTATCAGCACCCACAGAGAACAGCAAGCTAGCGGAATGCGAGGAGATATTTGGTGAATTTGTCAATAAAGTGTATTATCTTATAATATCTTAATATGCCTTAATCCTTTGCATAATGTTCATCCATGAATTAACCCCTTGTTCCTCCACTTATATCTACAAACTGTCTATTGAATGGTTATCGAAGGTTACGGCAGTTTGCGGAATGTATTTGTTGTACAGTAGTGTTTAAAGTGCTTCTAATATTCTGCCAGTAGAGATTGAGATCATCTGTGTCAACCTGATAGAAATATGTATAGAATATAAATAATAGAAGTTAAATAGAAGTGAAAGGCAGATACTGGGTTAATTCATGGTGCACTACAGTCGATGGTTCAATTTAGTTTCTCTTCCTTGGTTATTTCAGCACCCACATTTGTACCTGTTATGTCCTCACATCTCTCTCTCTCTCTCTCTCTCTCTCTCTCTCTATCTCTCTCTCTCTGTGTCTCTGTCTCTGTCTCATACACAAACACCTTTGTTTTGCTTTGCTTTTCTTTTAAACTTGCAAACTTGCTTTCTTTTACCTTCCCTCTTTCTCCCTCTGAAGTGCCACACTGAGATTTACAACACTTCTTTTTATTTGCACGCACACACAAACACACAAGCACACGCGTGCACACGCACACACACACAAACACAAACACAAACACCTCTGTTTCTCTCTCTCACTGTGGAGCTGAGATTTACAGCTACCCTATAAACATACCACTGTTTTCACAAATTCTCCTTTTTTGGTTAAACTAACATGCCATTGCCATCTAAGAAGTTTTTGTTAGCAGTTAGTTTTACTTAAACATTGGTATCTACTCTATTGCATTATTGTTCTACTATTATATTATCAGTTGACTAATAAGACCTATTGAATAATGCATTCCTGAACACTTTTTTACTATTTCTATTTGTGTCCTCTACACATACTACTCACAAGATGTTCTCTTTGTTATTCATCCCTATAGTACAAAAACTTTTTGCTAATTTATAATTAAACAGGTGATCTGTGTTGAATATGACCCATCTCCTAAATCCAATGAAGTTCAGGTGAAGTAGTAATGTACATTTAAAAAAGTTATATGGATCCGAATATGTTTTCATTTAATTTAATTTAAGATTCATTTCATAAGAAGATGATTATACTGACATAAAAGGACACTATTGCTGTTTAAATGGACTGCATTTATATAGCGCTTTCCTAACCTTTCGGCCACTCAAAGCGCTTTGCCTCACATTCACCCATTCACACACACATTCATACACCAATGGCGATTGCTGCCTTACAATGGCGCGACCAACCACCAGGAGCAGTTAGGGATTAGGCATCTTGCTCAAGAATGCTTACAGGTAGGTCAACACCGGGGTTCGAACCCACGACCTTTCGGCTGGGAGCCCAACACCCAGACAACTAGACCGTCCTGCTCCCAAACATTGTTTACATTGGATCCTTATAGAACCCTTGCTTTTACAATGCAATTTATGGATTTACTATACAATCATTTACAACATAGCTTAATCATCCCAGCTACAGAAAATCTTGATCTTAGTGATTAAATGGAAATTATGGGCTATTTAACCTGACCTTATGTTCCCATCTCTCTCAACTATGGCTGCCAAAATCTAATTAGCCTAAACAATTTAGTTAAGTGGTCTGGCAATCTCCTCTGCCGAGACTTCATATACATTAGAATTGAAACAAACAGGGCCATAGAAAAAACACATCTAACACATCTGAAACGTTTAACACTAACAAAACATTCAAATAGAACTTTGACCTGAAACAACTGGAGTTAAGGTATAGTTAGAGATTGTAAGCTAGTACACTTTTTGTCAAATTCACCAAATATCTCCTTAGGGATCAACCTATGACCCCAACCCATATTTAGGCTGAATCCCATTTCACCCCTTAGCTCTAGCTCTCCATTTTGCGCATTCATATGCAGGGGTAGGGCGTCCCAATTCTTGTTTGTATGTGTCTTACCTCTTCTTTTGCATTCTTCTTGAAGAAAACTCAACTGGCTTGTTCTCGACTAAGCATTGGCCAGGCTGATCTTAAGAGCTTTTGCTCTTGTGGGCCCTTAGGCATTGTGCCATTGTCTGATTCACGGAGTGAAACACAAACCAGAACTTAGTTTTCTCTTACCTTTGGGCTCTTGATTCTCTCGGTGCCCCGATCCCAACCTTGATAATACCATCATTCAGTTACCAATAATGCAATTGTTGTCTTAAGTAAAGCATCTTGTACAATGTGGCCTGGAAAATGGGCTACGTGATGTTGCCATTTGCCCTCTAATAGAGCAGATGCAAACTCCTCTTCACTTTATGTGTCTACAGGAGTGCTTGCTCTTTTCACCAGACAGGAGATTGCGTTTGTCTTCACAACATTGAAGTTGAGTATGAAAGCGCATCATGTCGGCCCAAACTTCAAAGAGCTCCCTGCAGCATCAAATATTAAGCAGCCTGCAGCTGTGCTGACACACGCTCTCCTGTGGAGTGGCTTGTTCTACCCGCGTAGCCTCACCTTCATCATACCAGCTGATAGGCAGCTCACAACTCATATCCATATTCATATGTATGTCTGTAGCCATCATGCTGTCTGAGGAGCTGTGTAACTTCTACAACATTCTTTTACTGTCCATTCATTTATAATGTAAACATCCTATTTGGCACACACATTCTTAAGTGAATAGTTAAGAAACACTTAAGTTAAGTGTTTCTTAACTATAAATTACATAATTGGCTTAGGAAACCATTGTCCAATTTTATTCAGGAAGATTCATTGATTTGATTACATTCATGAAGTGTTCTTTGAGTCATGTTTAAAATGGAAGTACTCAATCAGTAATTGCATCTCATTATATGTTCACATTACTGTAATATTAAAAACATCACAATACATCAACTATAAACGGTTGTTATGAACACCATTACCGCTGTTTGAAGAGTTGGATTCCTGTGCAAGCAAACCATTCCATCAGCTCGATATTTAAACTTTGTGATTTTTACATTTTGTTAAACTCTCGACCGCTGCCTTGTGCCGACATTTACCGTGAATTAGTCCACGTCGGACGGAATCGGTTTTAAATCTCCATTGTCTCTCAAAAACATACTTGTAATGTGTCTGCTAATATTCTCAAACGACAGCTGTACTTCATGGCGAACGGTAGTTTGAAGCCACAATGACACCATATGAAGACGTTTAAAGTTCAACGTGGCATTCAGTAGGTGTAGCTGTTTCCGGCTGGACTAAATAACCCTGGGAATACACTGAACAGTGTGTGTGTTTACATGGTGCGGGGAACTAAAAAGAGGGCGGAAGCAGATGTGTTTGGGGGAAGATGGTAGCTGTGGCGCTATCACAGTGTGCCTTTGTCTGCCTGTATAGTGTGTTGAATTAACAGAGCGTTGACACTACTCTGCACACGCACATGCTAATTCCTGTTATACACCGAGAGAATACATCAAGACCTAGAAAACACATTTGAATCCATTTACATGCCACGATCAGCGTTCAGTGGATGAGTGAGCACGGGAGAGATGATGTGTGTCAGAGAGAGAGAGAGAGAGAGAGAGAGAGAGAGAGAGAGAGAGAGAGAGAGCAACTGTAACGCTGAGCTGAGACATCAAAGCATCAGGACAAAGGCACATCTCCATTACCTGCCTCAGCCTCCTTAAAGCTTTGCGCTTGATGTTGTCGTTGGCGATGGTGCAAGAGCGGCAGGAGGAGATGGATTGGGTGGGAGGGAAGGGAATGAGATTTGGACATGTGGGGATGGTGGGGGGGTTTAAGGGAGAGAGACATAGAGAGAGAGAGAGAGAGACGGAGGCAGGGAGAGAGAGAGGGTGCAGGGGCGAGAGAGAGGGAGAGAGGGAGGGAGCGAGAGAGAGGGAGGGGGGGGGAGAGAGAGACAGAGCTCAGTGGCGGGAGAGCGAGAGAGAGCGAAGGACGGGAGCAGAGGAGGCAGGTGTGAAGAAGACAAGTGTTTACTGGATGTGTGTGCGCGACGGCGCAGGAACAGAAGAAGAAGACGAAGAAGAAGACGACAATACGCCCGGCTCTCCTCTACAGCTGAGCCGTGCATGCATCGGAGCGCGTCTTGTCCCTGTTCCTCCTCCTTCACCTCCAGCCTCGGTGCTGGAGGAGCTGCTCCGGGGGAGCGAGGGCTGTGTGTAGTGGGCTGAGGAGTCTGTGAGGGCTCTGTGAGCGCTGCCCCCGGACCCCCACAGCCGCTCGCCGTCGCAGGCCATTTGAGAGATACACTATGAGCTCCAAGCACTCTGCCGACTGGATTCCCTACAGGTACCTGAGACCGCAGGCGGCATGTGTTGATGTAGCACGTGTGCACGTGTGCGTGCGTGTGCGTGTGTGTGCGTGTGTGAAATTAAAGAATAATGTGGTTGACATTATTCGTACAGGCTATCCGTATTTTGTGTAAAAAACAATACAAAGATACAAAAAGTCAAACATATTTATTTATTTATTTATTTATTAAGAAATTATTTTATATAAACTATATGAAATCAGGCATTGCTTGACAACGTGCTTTTACCCTGAAAAGTAAAAGATCCTTGCTGGCTGCCGCTGCTTCTAACTGAAATCCTATTGCCATGGTTTCACTCCCTGCAGCCCTACCATTGGCTGTATAAGTGACAGGGCTAAATGTCTAATGGTTCTCGGAGTGATATTGCATAAGGATGATTAGAAACGATAGCACATGCGTAGCTATAAGTTTCACAATGTTGTGACATTGGTAGTTTGGGGTTGGCATATTGGTAAAATTGTAGGCAGTCAAGATTTAATGTATTTTCAATGAGCCTGTTACCTATAAATACTTTAGCTATTATCCTTTTGCTATCATTTAGGCTATCTTGTTCATTTGTGATTTATGTTGACTGTATAACGATGAATCCATTAAGGATAGACTACATTGTTACTGTATGCTATTAGAATCATGGTTAGAACAACAACAGCAAAATGCCTTGCTTGAAGGCATCTTATATTTATGGATTATAGGTTTGTGTGGAAGGTTTTTCAGTTCATAAATTATTTGGCTTGATATTTATCTTTATGGCAGCAATGCTGCAATGTTCCAATATGGCCATTGGCCATACAGTATTCAGCTTTCTCTGGTTTATCTAATTTCTTTATATTTTTTAACATTTAGTTGTTTTGTTTATATTGTCTTGACATTGTATGCATGTATGGTTAAGTGACAAATAGCTGTTTTTTTGGCAGATTACTGATATAGAAGCAGGACTTTTATTCTACAGTGGCACCTCACATTTCGATCACACGTTTCACGCTGCAGTCAGTGCGGTGAGAGAGAAAAATGGGAACACGGAGTAAGAGCTGTCTTATTTTGGTTCATAGCAGTGAACATTTATTCTCATCCCACTGAACCTGCCAAGAAAAATGCATGTCTGTGCTGTGGGGGACAGCTGCACTGTAGCTCCTCTCATTAGACACATGCAAATGTAGGATAATTACTCCAACTCTGACCAAACATGTAGCCTACATGCAGTTAGCAAAGACACAAGTTTTTTGCACTTGTCTCTCCAGCCCCTTCCTTTGGAAATAAAGCCATGAAGCAGGGCTGAAACTGATGTTTGGACCTTCCAACACTAGTATAGGCCACAATTGCAGTTATCGTGAAGTATTACAGTACTTCACGAGGAAACGTCTACTTCCACTTACACACCATATTTAGTAAATTACCTCTACAGGAATACAACCACATTCTGGATTCCTAATGAGAATGAATGTGTTGTGTTACTGCTTGCTGCTGCTTATGAGGATATTTCATTTAATAGCTGTACTGACATCCTCCTTTTTAGATCACGTGGCTACTAACAGTATAAATCCAGTAAGTGTTGTGTTGTGAGGGAGAGGTGACAACAGTCTCTTCACAGTAATGAGGTGGTTGGCCTTCAAAGGACCATCTCTGTCTGGATCATATCAGCTTCTCTGTTGCCTACCATGCATTTGATGACTTTGATTGCAGACACCAAGTGCTTTGACAATGTGGGAGGTAGAATATGTATTATGTGCGAGTGCTTTGTGATCAAACTGGTACTGGATGAACAGCGCTTCTGAACTTCAGCCTTTTAAATATAGTAAGCACATTGAACAAGGACCATGAAGGGTCTGGATCCCTCTTACTGTATTGCACTTATCAAAGTTGTATCAAAGTATTGAAATATGTATGAAATGAAATTAGTATGAAATATTGAAGGCATAATGAAGGCTTCGTAAGCAGTGCCTTATTAAAGTGGAAGATAAAGGACATGCTCTGAACAGTATAGCAAAGGTTAAATCAGTTAGTACAAATGTCAAGAGGTTAGCAGCAGTCAACATTAAGCACATGACAGATTATCAAATGGATATATTGATATGTCACTCAAATGAATACACAGAAATGTGCAATAAATCTGACTTCTTACTTGCATAATACATAAGGAGCCTACCTAACCTGCTCTCCTTTCTGAAAGCCCATATATAATCCTTCCACCCAACTTGTCTTATATTCATTTATTTTTAAAATCTCCTCTCTTGAGCACCAATGCCTCTGGAATAATCCTCTCATTGGCCTCTAATAGTATTACCAAAGAAGGGTAAATCTTCTTCTTGTGTACAGGCTATAATCAAAGTGTAAAGCCTCTAGAAACCCTTACTTACATTTGCCTTTTATTTGGCTTGATTAAAGAGCCTCTCACTTTGATGTTGGATGAAGTTATGATGCAAAAATTGCATATGCTCATAAGAGACTAATGGAGCCGTGTGTGTACATGCCCAGGCCCTAAAACAAGTCTAATCAGCCACATGTACTCTAACAATTGAAGACTTCAGCTGTACTTCTAAGTCACTGTGGTAAATAGAGTCTGTAGGAACCAATGAACAGAAGTCTCATTGATTCAGGATCCTACTAGCTGATGGGACAATCATGGTTTAGCACCGCTGATTTAAAATGCACTCTTGTTCAAGGAAAGAGGTGAAAGAAACAAAAGTATGAGAGAAAGACAAATATTGCCTTCGAGACAGCTATCAGACAACTATCAGCTTGTGTTTGTTTAATTTGATCTGTGTCATCTACAGTATAGGTAGTTTTGTTATAGTTGAAGTCTATTCATTCTGTATAATTCATACATTTTTAATATGTAGAATAAACTAACTCCCCTTCTGACATTGTAAAGTTTTCAGTTACTATCATACACTTACTATCACGTTTATATGTTAATAATTATTGTTGCTTAGCAGATAGTTGCAAATTCACAAAACATTTAGTGGATATGTTTGAGAAGTTAGGTTACATGACATGTTACAGGTATTTTACTGTCAATCTAAGAATACTTGACCATGAATAATGTAATGCGGAATTTAGCATTTCTTGTACTCACACAAACATTCAACAACATAATCTATTGTTTGTGGAATGAGATCTAATCAGTATCAGTCAATTGTATCTGAGTAATTTGAGAATACTAAACTGTACCTGTAACAAAGGAAGTGAATGGCTGATTAATACAACAATACATTTTTGGTTGAGTGCCTACCATCGTACCATACACACAGGGTTAATTCATGGCAAACATCAGTTTTAGGATTTATTATTGAAGTAAGGACACTGGTCATAGTTTATGGTTAAACAAACGGTTAATCCCACGCAGGAACTTTCCTCCAGCTATTTGTCACACTTAATACAATAGATAATCATGTCTTATATTTAGATTAACATTTTCAGTGGTTCTGTTCAGTATTGTTTTTCTTTTCCTTACAGCACCTTAGATGATGAAGGCAGCAACCTCCGTCAGCAGAAATTGGACAGGCAGGTAAGCCTTAGTGTCCCCTTTCTAAAGCCCTGCTAATAGCCTGATAATGCACAGCTAATTATAAGGTTTATTCATGCACTAATGCTTTATTGTTCCTCTTTTTCTGTGAGATGTCAAACCCACTCAACATCTACTTTATGTGTACTGGAGTGTCACATTTAGCTACACACAATGCTTTAATGTCTGGCACAATTACATTTATAACAGACATAATTTTTTAGTTCAGTCCAATTTGATGGATGGATAGATGGATGGATGGATGGGTGGATGGAAAATGCTGATTTATTAACAAGAATGTGCCAATCTTTTGCGAATATTGACAATTCAGTATAATTTTTGTGTACGCTTGTGTATAGCCTACTGTATTTTGAACTGCAAATCCATGATTGCATATACGGTGGCTTCTATTCAGCACATGGAGACATTTTGTAGGTTTCTGTGTCAGCACTGAGTGGAATGCAAATGAGACCAACCTTGACACATCACTTCTGTCATGGATTGACAGCTCATTGTGTGAAATGTGATCAAATTCACCTTCACTTGCACTGTAAGGGAAATTGTGGAAGGTTTTTGGCTAAATAATTTTAAACTAATCACAGGATTATGTAATGTATATCTAATTAATGTATCTCTTTATTGTCTGGCCCAATTACAAATAGCAGACATATATTCTTTTGTTCAGCCCAATATGGAGCATTTTAATAAACATAGATGTATTAGTGCAGAGTGCACCATCAGCAAATTGTTGTAATGCTGATTCCTATTGTTTATTATTCACATTATGTATGTTCTCATTTTTGACTACTGCACTTCCTCACAGCACAATGTTGACCATTACACCATGGTATTTATTGTATGGTACCATGCCTCCAACTTCTGTATGACAACGCGTAGATTCACACTTGACATTATGGATCTGCTCCAAGGTTGACAAAGTGAAGAGAGACACTGTAGAGAAGGACATAATGAAGAAAAAGCATAAAAAACTATAATTCCACCACATACAGTATAACATTCTAGTATAACATTCAACAGCCACCAAATAAACGCACAATAATAAACTTGCTAATGTAGCTTAGAAGGCACTTGTAGGAGAGCTATGATTGCAACTGGTTGCCTAGCAAAAGGATGCACATTCATAATTTATATGCTTGTGATAAATTATACAGCTTTCAAAATCAAATATTGCACCCATTATACAGATAATGGTTATTCACTCTGAACTGAAATCACTAAACTGAATCACAGTGTATTTATATCCATATCCACCAACCTTTTTAGCTGCAAATTATCCTCGTCTGTTGTTCTAGCTTGTATGGGGGCGCTCCTGCAATCTATTGTTACTGCTGTGGCCATTGCGCTATTCTGTGTGGTCACAGTATTGGTGGTAGCACTCTGTGATCTGGAGCTTGCATGTTGTGACTACTGTAGTCCAGATGTGGGGTGCATATCCAGACTATAATGTTATCATGGGCACATGACAATGGATATTCTCACATACTATACATTTACAGTTAGATTGATATATTGAATTGAATTGAATTTAATTGAAATTGAAGATTTGAAGCGGTTTCCAGAAATCAGTTTAGTCCTCAATATCTTGTGTGTGCCACCACTATTGTCCTATTGCATATTTAACCATCCTGTCATTGCACTGATATGCATCATCACCACTGGCCCTGTCAACACAATAAGCACTACACATTGTGCATTTCCTGTTTTTACCTCAAACGTGCATGTGCAGCGAGCTCTCCTGGAGCAAAAGCAGAAGAAGAAGAGGCACGAGCCGGTGATGGTCCAGTCCAACGTTGATGGGAGGGCTCGAGCTCGTCGCACCAAGCAGAGCGAAGAGCAGGCTCCTCTGGTGGAGGCCTACCTCAGCAGCAACACCAGCAGTATTTACCAGGGTGGGTTCTCACCGCACACACACACAACAACAGCTTTAGACCCTCAGGGACCTCTGTGATTCATACTGCCCACATCGACTGGCAGCATAACAGACCATGTCAGCAAATGGTGTTCATCTGTTAAGGTCTTTTGTTGATGTGGTCCGCAAACACACCGTTTTCTTGAATTGGGTGTGACCTATAGCGATATTGCTAAGGTCTTTACCAATCAATGTCCTTGCCACTCATTGACAGCAGTAAATTCGTGTTTCACAACCGTATTTACAGAACCACACAAATAATGCATATGGAAAGTGTGCATTGTATGTGCCATGTTTTAGGGCAGCTTGATTGGCACACACACATTCCATATGCGTTATTTGTGTTGTTCTGTTGATAAAGCATAGTGAAATATACAGTATATAGGAAAGTTCAATGAAATCATTGGTTTGCTACAGTGACATATAATATTATTTTCTGTCTTTGTTTTAGGATTAAAGCAGACATTGTATGCTTTAACAGCTCAAGTACTGTAGTTCAAATAATGTAGAACATTGTGTCTTGCAAAATCCAATAAAATCATTAGAATTGCACCATAATACTGCTGCTAAAGTTGGTATTTCAGATTACTTCCCCTATTACCCAGTGCAGATTTAATGTGCCGCAAATCTCCGTTCCAGTAGTGTCCTCATAACCTCAGCCAAATAGCGCTGGAACAAAGAGTGTGTTCCAACTGGGATGGATATAGACTGCATAAATACGTGCAGGGAGGAGAACAGCTATTTAATTCCCATTTGTGAGTGACTCTCGCTGGCTGATAGCCAATATTATACAGACAGCAGGCAAAACATAATGGCCGATTTCTCTAACCGGTAATCATTCTCTCATTATAATCCTTAGGTTATATATTTATAATATAACAGTAGGGTATGTAAAAGTTATATTTTTACCATGTGCCAAATTGAAAAATGTCCTTCTTCTGCTTCATGCTTTTCAGCATGTTTTCATGTACCTATCCCAAGCCCTGCCCCTTTTTGCATGTCTTCCAATAACAGTTGAGCTTTTTTGGAATCTGACGGAACCTCCCGTCAGCTTTCCTGTAATAGCTTTCTATGCGGTTTTGTCCTACCTATAGTTACAGTAACTAGGTAGGACAAGGGTAATGGGCGGGGCTTGGGATAGATCAATTAGGGTATTTCAACCACTATTGTTTGTATGTTCCCCTTTCATAGTGGGAGGGACCTCTGATTTAAATGTGTCTGGACAATACCAGTGTGCATGACTGTTTGTCAGTGAATACATGTCTGATGTCAAGGATCATTTCAGTAATTGTGTGATCAGGGACAGACTAGCCATCGGGATGGCGGTTCATTCCTGAATTTCAAATGTTTTACTCAGCACCCTGTGACTGGTCCGGCCGGCTGGCCACATCTGCTACGCTACAGAGTGCGTTTGTCAGACTGGGCCAATCTAATACTTTCAATATTGAGCGAGATACGAGCGGCCCCTCTAATCTTGGACTGATCCTTGTTTATGCAGAGATCTGATTGGCCCAAGTGTTTTCACACAATAGAATCAAATGCAAGGTGGTGTATGAGCTATTTTTTAAATTTGAGTTCCTTATCCAAATAAATTGAGTGTAAGCGAATAGATGAGAAAAGACCAGCACTCCAAGCTTTGCTGTCAAAAGACAGAACACTCACAGACAGGCCTATGTTGCACCCCAAGCCAAGTGACAGTCAGCAGCACGGAGATGCAGTACTACAAAAGATGTCAGGTACAAGCAGCAACATTTTCTATGTTTAGATAGGCTTAATTCAAACATCCAAATGATAGCTGTTGTTTTCATTTTTCTAAAGTTTACCCTGTTGGCTGGAGTTGGTACAGTAGGTTAATAGCCTAGCTAATAGGATTAGGTTGTTACCATTGGCGGTAAAATCTTTTTATTGGTGCTGAAGAACACCCAAATGGCTTTGTACAGTAGGCTATATCTCATTCCCCTAAAGGTCTGATAGATTCACCCCAGCTGGTTTTTAATGTACAGACTACTGATTGTAGCCTAAATGTATATTTAAATACTAATAAAAGGCTAATAGAAAGGGCTATCTACAAAATTAAATAAACTACTGCATCATAGTTTATTACAGTGGATGGTGTACTATTTGCATTTGCCAACATGATCTACTCTAGATGGTTCTTGACCGATCGGCTTCAAAGTCCCGGGACATTTTTCAGTCTCAGTCCGACCCTGTGTGTGATTATTTTTGCTATTGTTCTAAATGGGATGACAGATTCTTAAACATTATATGGTAATGGACACATGCATTACTTAGTCTGAAAGATAAATAAACCATTATGCATCTTTCTGGGTTCACGTTTGTCAAACGCATCTATAAAGCAGAGAATGAGGATTATAATAGACAATAGATAATTGTGTGATAATGAATCATATTATCAAAGTTGCTTGACCAGAGGTATCTGTGTTGTCCATAGTATGTTTGAAAAATGAAATACTGTAATCAAGAATACTGCTGCATTATACACTTAATGACTTTCTCTCTCTCTCTCTCTCCCTCTCTCTCTCTCTCTCTCTCTCTCTCTCTCTAATGTCCCCCATCTCATTCACATCCCATTCACCTTAGATCTTAGATCTGATTAGATCAGGTTATTTGTCTTTAAAATACTATTATAACACTGATGTAGTGTACTGTCATTCAGTGTCACTGTGCTACTAGCAAGAAGTGATTAACAATGACCCATGTGACCCTTCCTGACCAGATTTCAGATTAACAGTGACTAAATCCATTACTCTGGTTAATAGTTTAAACCTTCATACGGTATTCTACATCTCCTTTAAGCTTACTACTATTCTAATTTGCCTTGCCGAAGTCTCCTGCTGCAAGAATATAGGCAAATCATTGTGTAACTATATTTCTATTTCACCTCTTCCTTCCTGTATCCTTTTGTCCCAATATCACAGTGGTTTTCACCATGTAGGCCAAGACCCAGGCTTGTTGGATGATTTTGGGAGGGTTTATGTTTTTTTTTTTTAAATGTGTAATGTTTTAGTTTCATCTAGTTTCACAAAATATCAATATACTTTTAATTGGTACTTATATAGAATATACTACTTTAGACAAATGTCAAAATTTGGTGGGACAATAAAGTTGCATGGTTTCATATCATATCAAATCAGGTTGTACTATGCATTATATTTTATATTTTTTAATTAATCTGAAAAAGGATGTTTACACTGCCCTACATTGCAGTTTGCAGTGATTCCCTTCTATTTGCTGCTCATTGCTCAACAAGTGAAAACCACACTTCTAGCTGACCTGGTAGCATCCCTCTGTGTTACTGTGTGCAGTGCAAGAAGCTGACCAGGACGAGGCCAAGATGGTGGCAGACCCACAGCCCCCCCGCTCAGCCAAGAAGGGCAAGGCATCAGCTAGCTCCACCCCACAGACAGGCAGTGCCAAGAAAGAGCGGAAGGGCAAGCACAAAGGTCAGCTTTATGAAACAGGCAGATGGGCATAACGGGTGCATCCATTATAGTGTGCAGTTTGACCGTACACCAGTTCTTCATGCACACTACACAAAGTCTTGCACCAACACTGCCAAGACTTTGCCGCAATGCCTTGCTCCCTGACACTGAAGTGACACCAGATGTACTGTACACATAGAAATGAGAGCATAATGGAAAGTGAAAAAACTGTATATCCATAATCCGTGGATCAAGATACATTATGTATGCGTCTAATAACAATGCTACAGTGCTGAAAACAGACTTGTCTGGCAATACATAATGGCCTGTTATCTGTAGTACAGTACAGGTATTGTGCTGTGCAGTGTAGGTCTTGTAGGTGGTCAATGTCCTTATATACAGTATGTACTGTATGAGGAACACTAGATGCTGATTTTCAAATACGTGTTTTGTTTGTTTTGTTAACTTGTGTTAAGTAACCGTGTCTTGTTACCTGTGATTTGTGTTAAGTAACCGTGTCTTGTTACCTGTGACTTGTGTTAAGTAACCGTGTCTTGTTACCTGTGATTTGTGTTAAGTAACCGTGTCTTGTTACCTGTGACTTGTGTTAA